>PVJC01054720.1:0-10407 GCA_004026665.1 Murina feae | reverse complement strand
CCCAATATTTGGAAATTAAACAACATACTTCTAAATAATTCATAGTAAAAGACAAAATTTCAAGAGAAGTTTAAACTATTTTGAGGAAATGAAAATACAGCAGATCAAACAGTGTGGTGCAGTGAAGTCAGTGCTTACATGGCTTTTATAGCATTAAACACATATTAGGAACAAGGAAAATGTAAAATCAATACCTTAAGCTTCCAGCTTAGAAAACCAGAGAAAGAAGAACAACTAAAGTCTAACTCAAGGGAAAGGGAAGATATAATAAATAGTAGAGCAGAAATCAAAGACATTGACACAAAAATATAGAGGGAAAAAACTACAGCTAATATAGTATTTAATTATGAGAACTGGACCCTTTCCCCCCCAAAGATCAGGAACAAGATAAGGATGTCCTCTATTAATATTGCTATTCAACAGAAGACCAAAAAAGGAAATAAAGAATACACAGATTGAAAAAGAAGGGGGGAAAATGACTTCTTTTGCAAATAACATGATTATCTATGTGGAAAATGCCAAAGAATCAACAAAAATACTCCTGAAATAATAAGCAAATACAGGTGGCCTCTGAAAAACATGGGTTTGAACCCACTGGCCCTCTCATATGCAAATTTTTTTCAGTGAAAACTGTACTGTCCTCAATCAGCAGGATGTAGTCCATAGATGCATAGGATTGACTGCATGCATTGATATACACCATTTTACTCAATGGATTTGAAACTTTACATTTATATGAAACCTGCATGTGAATATTTATTTATAATCACCAAAAACTGGAAGCAGCTAAGATGTCCTTTAATAGGTAAATGGATTAACAAACTCTGGCACATCCATAAAATGGAATATTATTCAACACTAAAAAGAAATAAGTTACTAAGTCCCAAAAAGATATAGACAAATCTTAAATGCATAATGCTAAATGATAGGAGCTAGTCTCATAAAGCTATGTGCTGCATAATTCCAATTTATAAGATATTCTGGAAAAGGCAAAACCATAAAGATGATAAACATCAGTGATTAACAAGGACTCAAGGGGAGCGAGGGGTGTGGGCATACGGGCTCTGGTAATTTGTGAGGAAACTGCTCTGCATGATTCTGTAATCACAAGTACACTACATTTCTGATACCCACAGAACTTCTCTAAATTGGACATACAGATGGTCAAGAGACATATGAAAAAACACTCAAAGTCATTGATGATCAGAGAGATACAAATTAAAATTCCAATGAAGGATCAACTTATACCTGTCAGAATGGCTACCATCAACAAATGACAAATGCTGGCGAGGATGTGGAGAAAAGGGAACCCTCGTGCACTGCTGATGGGAATGCAGACTGGTGCAGCCACTGTGGAGAACAGTATGCAGTTACCCCAAAAAATTAAAAATGGAACTGCCATTTGACCCAGTGATCCTACTTCTAGAAATATAGCCTAAGAAACCTGAAACACCAACCAGAAAGAATGTATACACCCTTATGTTCATAGCAGTGCAATTTACGATAGCTAAGATCCGAAATTATCCCAAGTGCCCATCAGTAGATGAGTGGATAAAAAAAATGTGGTACATTTACAGCATGGAATACTATGCAGCTGTAAAAAAGTTGGAATTCTTACCATGTCAGACAGCATGGAGGGACCTGGAGAGCATTGTACTAAGTGAAAGAAGCCAGTCAGAGAAAACCAAGTATCACATGATCTCACTCATATGTGAAATCTAATGAAGAAAGTACACTGATGAACAAAATAGATCCAGAGACATAGAAGCATAGAACAAACTGAAGGATCTCAGAAGGAAGTCGAGGGTCAGGTAGTGGGTGGGGAGAGTTTAATTGTGGAACTTATGTACATTATGCATAGCCCATGGACACAAACAAAAGTCTGGTGAAGGCCTGGGAGGGCAGGTGTAGTGTTTAAAGGGTCAACGGGGATTTTAAAAAAGGGGGGGACATTTATAATACTTTAACAATAAAGATAAATTTTTAAAAGAGAGAGATCATGAAAGTATACTGTGGACATCAAGGAGGGAATAGTATAGCATCCAGATATCATGCTGGAAAAGCACTTGTTTTTTCCTCACTTCCTATCTAATCTAATAAAAGAGTGATATGCAAATTAACCATCACTCTGAGATACCTAAGCCACGCCCACCAGCCCATCAGAACAGCTGTATGCAAATTAATCCAGCCAAGATGGCGGCCGGCAGCCACAGAACTAGAGCAAACAGGAGGCTTCCATTGCACCAGCAACGGAG
The DNA here is from genome assembly GCA_004026665.1 of Murina feae. Taxonomy (NCBI): domain Eukaryota; kingdom Metazoa; phylum Chordata; class Mammalia; order Chiroptera; family Vespertilionidae; genus Murina; species Murina feae. Next base: position 8,152 of record PVJC01054720.1, on the reverse strand, counting down.
TTGAAACTGCCTGCCTAGGCTGGCCGGGTCTCTGCTCAAGGCAACAAAGTTTCAATTATAGAAGATACAGAAACCCAAGAAACCTGATTCCAGCCAGCCTCTCTGGGACGTTGGGTCAATGGGAGCTGTGGGCAGTCTGAAAACAGCCCTCGGCCCCTCATCCAGGCTGGCCACACCCCCCTGGGGTGAGGGTCTCCACTGGGGGATTTGGCCAGCCTGCAAACAGCCCTCAGCCCCTCACCCAGGCTGGCCAGGCACACCAGCAGGTGGATATCCCCCGAGGGGTCCCAGACTGGGAGAGGGCACAGGCTGGGCTGAGGGACCCTCCCTCGCACCGAGTGCACAAATTTTTGTGCACTGGGCCCCTAGTCTATATAATAAAAACCCAGTGGTTTTAACACCTTAACGACCAAAGGACTGGTGACCAGGAGGCTGCATGCGTGGGTGGGCAGGGCTGCATGCATGGCAAGGCACGCGTGGGTGGGCAGGGCCTTGACTCTGGGTCCCACAGTGCACCGGGACTTGGGGGAGCCCCGCGGCACTGGCAGAACTCGGGGGTCCCAGGTGTTGCGCGATTTCTCGCGGGTCTGGGTCTCGCACGATTTCACCCATTGGGTCACTAGTAATAATAATTTAAAAAACGGCTGCTGGGCCTGGCCAGTACTGGTCGGTGGTTGAGCATCAACCTACGAACCAAGAGGTTATGGTTCAATTCACAGTGAGGGCACATGCCCAGCTGGTGCTGCTCAGCGGTTGAACGTTGACCTTTGAACCAGAAGGTCACTGTTCAGTTCCTGGTCAGGGCACAGGCCCGGGTTGCTGACTTGATCCCCGTGTGGGGTGTGTAGAAGGCAGCCTATCAATGATTCTTTCTCATCATTGATGTTTCTACCTCTCTCCCTCTCCCTTCCTTTGTCTGAAATCAATAAAAACAGATTTTTAAAAATATGCTTTTTTTTATGGGTGCTGGGCCCAGCCACAGTGGCTCAGTGGTTGAGCATCAACTTATGAACCAGGAGGTCATGGTTTGATTCCCGGTCAGGGGACATGTCCAGGTTGTGAGCTCGATCCCCAGCAGGGATGTGCAGGAGGCAACCGATCAATTATTCTGCCTCATTATTTCTCTCTCTCTCTCTCTCTCTCTCTCCCCCCCCTCTCTGAAATCAATAAAAATATATATTTTCTTTAAATGGGTGCTGGATTTTGTTGAATGCTTTTTCTGCATTTGTTGATATGATCATGTGATTTTTACCCTTCTTTTGTTTATGTGATACATCACGTTTATTGATTTGTGAATATTTTACCAGCCTTGTATCCCCGGAAAAAATCCCACTTGGTCAAGGCAGGTCATTTTTTTTAAATCCATTCCACCAATCTCTGATTTTCATTTTCATTCCCCAAACAGCAGGGCCTGCCGCGGTTCTTTGCAGTGGAATGTTTAATGCGCCCGCTGGGGCCGCCGTGGAGTTTTCAGGAAATGCCAAGGCTACCTGGTGCTGATTACTTCCCCTTATAATCCGGCTCAGAAATGCAACTTAACACTTTCCATCTGCTCTGGATTTGGCGCTGCAAGCTTGAAACCCCCGGTGAGGACTTCTCTGGGCGCCCCCATCCCCTCTCTCTGCACGGGCCTCCCCCTGGGGGACCTTCTCCGGCACCACCAGATGGAATCCACGTTTCTCTTTATTTTCCCAGGGAGTGGAGCCTGGGATGTATCAACTCCGGTTCCATCCTGAATATGGAACTCATTTTATAGCAGCAGACTGTCCGCTGGTTAACCCCTGAGTGTCGGCTCACGTGCCCTGTCACCCAGGGCCAGCACCGTGAAGAGGCCTCGGGGCTCACGCAAGGGCTCCAAGGAAAAGGGGACTCGGCGTTGAATTGCACGCTCCCATGGGATGTCCTGCTCCATGCAGGCTTGCCTGTCCTTCTCTGACGTTCTGCAACAGTCATTTATTGCACTTGCTTTGGTACTTACACAGTAAAGGCCCCCTGGGTTCTCAGTCCTCTGTGAGGTACTGAGGCTGTGAAGAGGGGTTAGGAGATGAGAAAGTCCGTTGGCCGTGTCCCTGTGATCCCGCAGTCAGGCGAGTGATAGGCATCCATGCTATTCCCTGGCTGCAGCGAGCACTGGGGCGGCGGGCGGGACAGGGTAGGTTTCGCACTGCTCGCTTGCTATCCCCCAGGGGTCTCGGGCAGGGCCAGGCAGAGTGCACGCCTGCTCTGGATGTTACCCGAGTGACTTGCTGAGGAGACTCCAGTGTCAGCGTATTCCGGAAGGTCCTCTCTGGGGTCTTGTACCGCGCCCGCACCCCAAGCAGGGACGGTGCTCCAGGTCTTCCCTGCATGTTCCGCTGGGGCCTGAAGTGGACGTCAAATGGAGTCAAGAGGCCGAATGCAGGTCCCCAGGGCTCCTCTCTGAAGCTGATCTAGTTCAGTTCCCAGAAGAAGACTACATGCCCCCAAAGGGCAGGCATGTCCAAACAAAACGGCTGAGTAATCAGACCAACACGTGTGGCCAAGTGAAGGAACCTCGCCCTCGGAGGTAAGAGCCGGAGAGCCTGGGGGGACAGGGAAGGAAGTCCCTGTCCCATCCACCAAGCCCCAGCTCACGATGAGCACCCGCCCCAGTGCCTCACAGCAGGAGCGAGCACCCATCTTGTTGGTTAAAGGGAAAAAGTGAACTGAAGTTAAATCTCCTTGTAAAGAATGCAGTGGGAGGCACTACCTTATACACTTAAGCTGTGTATTGGAAAAGCTCCAAACAAGCAAAGTTTCAACTTTTAGCCATCAATTCATTCCTCCATGTGTTTATTTTAAAAACGGTTCCACTCTGGGGACACGGCCCAGTGCGTCAGATGTCAGCCACCGGAACCCCTGCCTCGGACGTGTCCTGGCTGCACCCGCTCCACTTGTCAGGCAGGTTCTGAGCCTGGCGTGGTGGCACTGAGCACAGCACCAACCAGCCTCAGACAGCCATCCCACCAACATGCTGCCCACAGTGGAGAAGGTCACCCGCCACCCACTGAACCATGGCCCCAGGGGGACCCTGTCCTTGAGGGGGCAGAACTAGGAGGCAGAAGCGTGATACCTCATGTTTGCATTTTAGAGTCTAAAGTCTTCCCAAAAGGGACCGTCACTGCCAAAACCTACCTCGAAGAAAAGTAATTCCACATATGTAGTCTTATACGAAATGACATTAAAATAATTTTTTAAAAGTCTATTTCCTGGTCTTTTCAGCAAATGGTGCTGAAGCAATTAGATACCCATAGACCAAAAATATTTTTTTAATTTTATCTAAACCTCACACATTATATAAAATCAATTCAAAATAGGTCATAGATTGACATAAAGCTATGAAACTTTTTAAAAAGAACCATAAGAGAAGATTTTTAGGGCCCAGGGTTGCTGAATAGACAGGACATCAAAATCATGATCCATCAAAGACAGAAAAACAGTAAGTCGAACCTCATCAACACGAAAGACTTTTGGTCTGAGAAAGGCCAGATGAAGAGGATGAAAAGATAACCTTTCATGTACATATCACCTATTACAACAGCTAAAATAAAAATTAGTGAAGCTTGGCCAGTGTGGCTCAATGGTTGAGCATCAACCTATGAACCAGGAGATCATGGCTCAATTCTCTATCAGTGCACATGCCTGAGTTGCTGGCTCAATCCCCAATGTGGGCCGTGCAGGAGGCAGCAGGTCGATGATGCTCTCTCATCATTGATGTTTCTACATATCTCTCCCTCTCCCTTCCTCTCTGAAATCAATAAAACTATATTTTTAAAAAAATATTTCAAAATTAGTGAAAATACCAGATGCCGATAAGGGTGGGGAGATATTTGGTTTCTCATACACTGCTGGTGTGAATGTGAAATGGTACAGCCACTCTGAACACTAGTATGGAACTTCCTTAAAAACCTAAACACACTTACCATACAATTTATCAGTCCCCCACCAGGGAATTAATCCCAGGAAAATAAAAATTAATGTCCACAGTGAAACCTCAACACGAATATTGTAACAGCTTCATTTGTGAAATAGCTTAAGAAGCATTGAGTAAACAACGGTGGTACATGCAGACGACAGAATACTGTTTCACGTAAAAAGCAATGAAACATTGTCGCAGCGTGGGGAGATCTCAAGGACATTGTGCTGGGCAAAACATTGCATGCTGTATCATTCCATTTCAATAACATTCTCAAATGACAAAACGGTAGAGATGAAGAGCAGGCCGGTGGTGTCAGGATGGGGTGGGGGTGGGAATGGCGGGTGTAGTGACAAAGGCGGCACAAGGTCCCTGGTGGCTTCAGCCCTGTGTCTTGATGGCAATGGTGTCGCAGGAATCCACCGGGAATGAAATAATCAGGACTGGACACATACACTACACCCATGTCAGCTTCCTGGTTTTGAGACCATACAGTGTGGTACGAGAGGTTTCATAAGATACAGCCTTGGAGGGAAGTGAGGTGAAGGGTCCATGGACATCTCTGTACTGTTTGTAACTATTTCAGAATTAAAAGTCCTCCCTTCTTCCCAAATCCTACATACCATGAATTTCATTGAAATGGAAACTCTGTTCTAAAAATGACTGCAAATTGTTGAATTGGGCTTCTTGGGGGTGGTTTGCATTTTGAGGGCAGAGATGCCTGTTTTTCCCAGTTTTGTATTTGTTGGAACTGTTTTGCCAGGATTGATGTTTGAATCAGTGTTGAGCTTTTATGGGCACCAGTTTCCCCCTATGGATCTGACTTGCCATTTCTTCAGACACTAGAGCTGCCCCTCAGAGGTCCTGCTCCTTCCCCGCTGGCCACACTAAGCAGGTATTCGGGTGACACACCTGACCACACACAAGGTAAGCCAGTAAAGCAGAGAAGCAGTGTTGGTGCTGCCTGCCCATCTCTGTCAGCATTGTATACATGGATGCAGGCGTCTGAGAGGCAGCACCTTCCTCTCCCTCACACTCTGCTGAATCAGCTCCTCAATATTTCCTCGAGTGGAGAACCAGAGCACCTTCCTGGTCTCAGGGCCCACTCACCAGGGCAAGGGATGGGGTGGGTGGGGGCTGCCTTCTTGGCCTTCCACTTCCAAAGCGCCTCTGGGCTGGTAAGTGTACTCCTAAAAGGGTATAGAGGTGGGAGTGGGTGTGGAGGTGAGAGAGGACATGAGCATCTAAGTAGGGCCTGGGCTGCTGCTTTCACATAAAACAGATCAAGTCCTTAGACCTGACTGTCAGCAAAAGGAAATGGAAATGCTGCGACCACAGAATTTGGGGGGTCCTCAGCTGGCGGATGCGCTGCTGTGTGGCCCATGGGCGCCCCTACACTGCCCAGCGCTGGGGCTGTAGGCTGCTTGCTAGCAAACAGGATAATCTCTGCTCCTCGGGGCTGGCAGAGGCGCTGCAGCCCCTGGATAGTAGGACGGTTCATCGACATTTCACAGCAGATTTGGGAATAAGAAAATGCTCCGGGGACTCCGATAAAGAAGGTAAAATAAAGAGCAGGAAGTTGTGCTGTTCTCTGCACATTTATGCTCAGTTATATCCGATGCCCCATTGGACACAAGGGGTGGAAGCCACAGGAAGGGGCCCCCATCGCCGGGTGCTGGCTGCATGGTACGTATGAGGTACTCTGCACCCGTGTGTGCCACACTCTCTACAGCTCTACTAGGCAACTCGCACCTGCCCCCCGGTTTGCAGGTGCCACCTGGCACTCCAACCCCCAGGGGACTCAGTCCGCCAGTTCCTGGCCCATTGAGTCTCGAAGGCCAGACTGCCCTGCTTCTGTGCACACACGGCCTGGAGATGAACTGGGCCTGAATCAGGTCTGCAGACCGGGCCAGGCCGGGCCGGTCTGGGTCACAGGGTGCTCAGACGCCCGCCTTCACTGGAGCCAGTGGCCGTTTCGCCAGGACCCCGCTCTCTGCTTCCCAGCAGCGGATGGGCCTGCAGGGGGCCACCCCTGTCCACTCCTGTCGCAGGGCCTGGTTCCCAGGCGCGTCCCAGACCCCTTTTCGTGTTTGGATTTCTCTCCCTGCGTGGGAACGTTTCCACATTCGGGCTTGTAAGGGGAGCCGGACCTGTAATTATGGGAAGCAGGAATGCAAATGTTTCCATTGATGCTGGTCCCAAATAAGCCACCTACTCCTTGGGCTCACAATATCTGGCCAAGAATGAGGTGGGATGGAAGCCGCATTTGGGGTCTTCCCACGCGAAATCCCAGGCTCTCGTCGCAGCCGCAGGCTTGCTGTCCTGCTTAGTTTTAAACCCTGGAGTTCAGGGGGTTGCAGAAGGTTCTCCTTGCACTTCAAAGGGTTTCCTGGGCCCAGCTCTGCTCCCAGCCCCGCAGCTCCCAACAGTGTTTACTGGAGAAGAAAAGTGAATCAGGAAACAGCTGCTGGCGGTCCCCTGGGTCGCCCTGGGCCATCTGTGTCTCCTCTTACGGCTCATCTCGCCAGTTCTCAGAGAAACAGCCCATTAACTCAGGCAGCTGGGAAAACGACGGAAACCATCTTTTTAAAAACCCGTTCTTATTCTGCAATGTTTACGTTTCCTGATCCAGGGGACTTAAGATCGTGGACCTTTTACCAGCCGTCCCAGGCCCCTCCCTCTGCCTCTCAGACCCAGGCGGGTCCACAGGCCTTGGGTGAAGCCTGGCAGGGAGCGGAGGCAGCGAGAGATGCCCTGTTAGGGCGGGTTTACAATTCAGGGCACTGATGCCTGAGGCCTGGCCTGGGCTCCTTGCAGCATCATTTCGGGCGGGTCCTCAGGACGGTCAGGTTCTGAGAGGCGGAGTGTCTTCCCACGAGGCTCCTTCATTCATCCTGGTCCTCTGTCCTGTCCTCCGCAGTTGCCCTTCGGGGCGGGGCGGCCCCCTAAAGCCGCAGGTAATAAATCTGCTCTCCCAGCTCCTGCCACTACTCCGCTTTCATCCCCAGCTGCAGGGAGGGCTCCCTTTAGAAAAATAAACACAGAGCAGGATGCAGGGTCACGGGGACTCTGAGTACGAAAAATACAGATGCTTAAGGAAAGTCCTCTTTTCTCTTTCAAAGAAAGGGGGTGGGGGGAAGGGGCAATTGTAAGGTGAACATTTCACTCTCTTTTTCTCTCTCTGTGGCGGCTGCCTCTGGGCTGGTTTTCAGCAGGACCCGTATTGGATTCCGAAATGAGTCGTGTTCAGCATGTTATGTCGCTTCCCAGTAATGCGCTTTTTCGTAAGTTAACGGTTTTAAAACTTGGCTAATTTGTTTTAAAGAAAGCTTGATATTTATTTCTAAAAGGTGGTATTTTCATCTGAATTTTGGCACAAAGGGCCATTGGACATAAAGCAGGGGGACGGTCCCTTCTTACTCGGTGGCTCCCAAAAGGAGAGTGATTGCCCGGGGCCTGCCAGGTTCCTCCTCTGCAGGACAGTGCGGGCCGCCGGCCACAGCAAGCTTCTGGGGGACAGTGAGGCCCTGGCCCGCACACACCTCGCCAGGCAGAGGAGGTGACCCACAGCCGCAGTTCCAGAGGCCACAGCAACGAAGTCTTTGCTTTCAGCGTTTTAATGAACACAAACCCCTGAAGATGGTTCTCAGTGAGAGAGGGCCTCGGGCTCCAGGATCGGAAATGAGCAAAACCTACTTCCCGGATTTGCTGCGGTTTGGGAGGGGACGGGAAAGGAGAGCCAGGGAGTGTGATAACCAGGAGGGTGTGGACATTACCTTCTTTCAAACCACGAGACGCCTGAACATAAATCCCCAGAGCCCAGCGTGGCCATGGCACCGAGATCGAGGGCCCGTGCGTCCTCACTCGGCCCCACAAGACAGCAGGACCCACTGCGGGAAGGACACTGTGGGCAAGGGCCCTGGGAGGCAGCTCTCATCTCACAACTTGTCCAGAGTTGCACCTCCAGCCCCGTCCCTCTCTGCTTCTGGAACCTCCCACTCCCTGCTCCAGGGGAGGCCGCGGCCAAGGGACAGGAAACTAGTGTCTAATGGACACAGACTTTCCATTTGGGGAGAGGAAAGGGTTTTGGAGAAGTTGGTGGTGATGTTCATACAACAATCGGAATGTACTTGAGGCCACTAAGTTCACCCCCCCTTCTCCCTCTCTCTCTCCCCCTCCCTCTCTCTCTCTCCTCTCCCTCTCCCTCTCCATTTCCTC
>PVJC01054719.1:0-10414 GCA_004026665.1 Murina feae | reverse complement strand
AGGGAGCAGGAAAAGGCTGGCCTGACCACGAGGCGGGGTTTTCCCTGCTTTCTGGTGGCTGGAAGAAGATGGGCAGTAGGCAAGCTTGGGAGGCAGGCCGCACCCAGCCCTGGCCACAGCTCAAAAAAGAGAACAACATGCAGGGGAGGGCAAGAGTCTGAGAGATCAACATAGAGGGGGTGCCTGCTCCAAGCCTTGACGGTGTTCCTGGGGGCAGGCCCCCAGCAGGTAGATACACACAGGAGGACTGCTCCGAGCCTCAGATGCGGCTGGGGGCAGGTCCCCAGTGGCCACACACACACACACACACACAAAAGGCGCCTGGCAGACTGGGGCCATCATAGGACATCCACTGAGGGGTCCCAGACTGTGAGAGGGCACAGGCTGGGCTGAGGGACTCCCTCCACCTCGAGTGCACAAATTTTTGTGCACCGGGCCCCTAGTAATCTATAATACACAGTGAATCACACAACAGCTTTTTTTAAAAAATATATTTTATTGATTTTTTACAGAGCAGAAGGGAGAGAGACAGAGAGTTAGAAACATAGATGTGAGAAACACTAATCAGCTGCCTCCTGCACACTCCCCACTGGGGATATGCCCACAACCAAGGTACATGCCCTTGACCAGAATCGAACCTGGGACCCATGAGTCCACAGGTTGACACTCTATCCACTGAGTCAAACCAGTTAGGGCCACACAACACCTTTAACAAGTTTAAAAACCATTAATAGAATTAGAGGCTATACGTAAAGTCACAATATAATATTACTTTGTTAACTACTGAATTGCCTTTCAAATAAAAATTGGCAGCTAACATAACATATACATCCTGTTCAACAAATTAGAAGCAAACAGACCAACCAAATAGCTCATCCAGTTATAGACAAATGTGAAATTTAGGTAGAATGGAGGTAATTTTTGAGATGGAATATTTAGATGCATACTTAAAAAAAAATACTATGGAACTGAGTAATGATAGTATTCACATAGACATAATGCAAAATAATTTCTGTTGAAAGTGCTTTTGACTCAGAAGTGCTTGATATTTTTGATGGATAGATGAATACAGAAGAAGATATGCCCTTTAGTCAGTATAATAGGGACGACAGTCAGATTCCTTTTCATTAGTTAGAATGCTTTCAAAATGGTAAAGCATAACAAAACTTTTATCTTGTTGTTGTTTTTTTATTTTTGCTTTTACTTTTTTAAATCTTAACACTGGGGCTCAGTCACAAAATTCGTGCATGGGAGGGGAGTGTTCCTCAGCCAGCCTTCACCCTCTCACATATTGGGAGCCCTCAGGAGGTGTCCTACTGATGGCTTAAGCCCCGCTCCCTGTTCCCCTTGGGTTAGTCTGGCCTCCCTTTGTGGGAGGCGACCAGGCTAATCAGGGGAAGCCACCAGCCCCATCATCCTGCTGCTGCTGCCACTACCAGTCACTGCAGCCACCAAGGTGTTTTCATCAACATGGACTCCAATCCCTTCACCATGAAAAAATGACAACTTTCTTTAGTCATTTTCAAGATTTACCTTTCACAGGATATGACCTTTCTTTCTTTCTTTCTTTCTTTCTTTCTTTCTTTCTTTCTTTCTTTCTTTCTTTCTTTCTTTCTTTCTTTCTTTCTTTTTTTCTTCTCCTCACCTGAGGATATGTTTCCATTGATTTTTAGAGAATGTGGAAGAGAAGGAAAAAACAGAGAGAAACATCAAAGTGAGAGGAATACTTTGATTGGTTGCCTCCTGTATGAGCCCTGACCTGTGCCCTGGCCAAGGAGGAGTCTGCAACCTAGGTTCATGCCCTTGGTTAGAATTGAACCCACACCCTGCTGTCGGCAGGCTGAGGCATTATGCACTGAGCCAAACCGGCCAGGGCAGGATATGACACTTCTTAGCCCTCCAGCAGTGGGCCTTAATTTTTTTTCTCCAGGAGTGTGGTGGAAAAACCCTAGATCACCATTTTTGGATTCTTATTACCCAAGTTACTAAGAATATCACCAGTGGCATACAGGGAGCTTAGCCAATGAGCAGTCAGAAAAGGTGTTTCCTGTGTAGTTCACTTCAATCACTGGCTCCACTCTAACTCCTCCAATCCTAGCTCCACCACTGTCTAGGCCTATAACCTCTGGCTGAGGATGCAGTCCTGGACAGGGAACCCCCAAGTCCCTCCAATCCCTGGCTTCACAGAGCCCAGGCCTCTGTGATCACCAGCTCTGATCCTGCCCCTTGCCATTGCCCCACTGGTAGCCTATGGTCAAGGCTACAGGCCTGAGCAGGAGACCCCCAGGTCCCTGTATTGCTGGCCCCACCTGTGCCCAGACCCCTGTGATCACAAGCTCTGCTCCTGCCTCTCTGATCACCAGCTCTGCCCCTACCCAGGTCCTGAGATTGCCAGCTCTGCCCCTGCCTCACTACAGCCTCTCGCCATGGCTACAGCCCTGGGCAGGAGACCCCCAGCCTCTGCCATTGCTGGCTCCACCCTGGAGCCTCTGGCCAAGGCTACAGGCCTAGGCAGGAGACCCCTTTACCCCTGCTTTGCTGGCTCCACCAGTACCCAGACCCCTGCGATCGCAGACACTGCCCCTGTCCCTCCGATCGCTGGCTCTGTAGAACCCAGGCCACTACAATCTCTGGCCTTGCCCCCTCTGATCACCTATTCTGCCCCTCAGGCCCTCCACCTCACCCACCACCTGCCTGACTAATAGGCCTGATCTTCAGTGGAAGGGCTGAGCTGGACTGGGTGCCACCCAGTGGCTATTGGAGTGGCCATCTTGTGATTATGGGAGTGGCCATTTTGTGGCCATGGGGAAGCCACCTTTGTGACAGAGTGACGCCTAATTTGTATATTACTCTCTGATTAGATAGGATGTGGCTATGGGTGCCGCCGCCAACTTGTGGCTATGGAGGTGACCATCTTTGTGATGGAGTGATGCCTAATTTGCATATTGCTTTTTTATTAGATAGGATGTGACTATGGGTTGTGCCATCTTGTACCCATGGGGACAGCCATCTTTGTGACAGAGTGACACCTAATTTGCATATTACTCTTTTATTAGATAGGATTTGTCTTTCCTTTTCAAAACTCATCTTCTGTCTTTTCAAAAAATTTACTCCCTCTAGCCCACCAATTCTTTATTTCAACAATTTGTTAAGTTTTTATTAGTGCAGCCATTGCTATTTTTATCTAGTTATTAATAAGATCTATGTCCAATTAATGTAATTCATATCAAGATGCAGAATATTAGTAACAAGAGTCTTTCCCTTCATTTGCTCCATCAGTTATCAATTACTAAACTTCTACCATGTGCCTCACAGTGCTAGTTACTGAGACATAGCATTTGGCTCTTTAAGGAGATACCAGAGGCAAATGTGAAAAAAAAAATTGCTATGAACTGTGGGTTACAATTTGGAGCATGGTTAATTCTATCTGGGAGTAGAAGCAGAACAGGGTTAGTCTTAAAGTTCTAAGGAGAAATGTGCAAAATGAGAATAAATACATTCTAGGAAAAAGGAATATATGAAATTTTGAAGGTAGCAAGCACTTTATAACTCTTGGCAAATTATTCACTTTGGCTGGACCACAGAGTGTATGAGCAAGAGTATGTAAAAAAAAAAATGATCTTGGAGAGCGAGGAAATGGTTTAATCATAGGAGACTTTGTATAATATGATGACATGTTTCATCTTATACTGTAGGCAGAGGAAGCTATGAAATATATTTAAGCCAAGAACAGAAACATAGGGTGTATATTACATTAAATGCAGACTTAGATTGGGGATTCATGGAAGTTATATTTTGGAAAATGCCATGTTAAAAGATAATTATCAAAAAAAGGTAAAATATTTACTATCGTGCAGATATGAAAATAAACATGGTGAAGATTTTAAGTCATGCAGGAAACATACAGATGCTATGTATTGAGAGGCTGAACATGCAATGGATAACAGCCAATCACATATGACAATGATATCCTGACTCATTGTCTCTTTAGCAACAAGTCTAGGAAGCCATATAATAACCTCTACAATAATCAGAAAAAAAGGTCAGGATTTGGTTAATGACTTCCAACTTCTCTAATTTGTACTCCTGCTTACAACTCTGGACCAACTGGAGAAGGCTAAAATTCTCCCCAAATTAGTCATGTAAGATGCCCCAATTTCTAGTTACCCTGACTCCAACTTCTATATGCCATCAACCTCTTCTTGGGCATATCTAAAGTCCTACCTTCTTTTCATTTCCCCCCACTCCCCTTGTTGTTGAGTCTTTGCCTAACACAGATGATAGTGGCTGACCCTCTTGTGATAATAAGTTCTGGACAAATAACCTCTGTTTGTTCTCAGTTGGTTGGCCTTTGCTTATTTGCACAGTTTTCCTGGAAGGTCCATCAAGATAGATTTTGTTTCATCCATTGTTGTGGGACCCAGCCTTCAAACAAGTGTGATACCCACAAAGGCCCTTTGTGCAATGGTGCTCATGGCTTGTTGAATCCATATGCACTTAATCCGATGGTTGCCTGTTACAGAAAGCAGAGGCTATAATTTATCCTACAGGATGCTCTCTCTGAGCTATTTACTCAAAAGGGGAAAAGAGAAGTAAGCTGAAAATGGATCTCATCTTGTTTTATTGATGATCCACAGCAAAGGTTGTCCAAATGTATGCTAGTCCAGTGAAAACCTCAAATAAACTCACCAGTCTGTGAAGCTGGATCAACAAAAAAGCTTACAGGACAAATGCCTTAGTGTGCTACCATATATTTTTCTATGACAAACAATATTTTAAACAGTACACCTCAAAACAGAAACACAAAATATAACAAAATTGGATGAAAAGGAAGTCTGATTCCATTGAGGATAGGAACTAATCAGAAACAAGTGGAAACCAATAATACAACCCAGGGATTAAATTGAGACAAAACAATGAGAAGTTCAATGTAGAATTGGATTCAAAATCAATGGTTCTGATTTATTACATTGACATTGTCTCAGTACTTCACTCTAATGGTTCTTTCCTTTGCCTTTTTCAGTGTTCTTCTGGGACAGAACAATAAGTATCTTTGTTCCTTTACTTAAAGAGGAAAATAGTATACCTGGACAATCATATCCTAAGGGTTTGCTGATGATCCTTTCTATTTTCTCAAATCTTCAATCAAGACTTAAAAAGATGAATTTCTCTTGTGACTCAGTCCTGATACAGTATGTATATGGTGTAATATACTTTGTTCACAGAACAAGGAAAATAATTTCATTTATATCCTTTCAATGTTAGCAGAAAGGGATGTCAAATTTTAAAAGATACATTACAGTTTTGTTTAAACACAGTCCATAACTTAAAGCATGACTTATCTAAGGAGAGCTAAACACTTCCTACTGATAAATTAAAGACTATGTAAACATCTTACATTTTTTAATAAAGTTAGATTGAGAGTATTCCTATATTTAACACCTTGATATTGCAGACAATATCAAATGGGTGATGATTATTCTGAGATGGTGACACCTATTTAAGAATTGACTATGTCCTCCAGAGATAATCTTTCTGGCAGTCCAACATAGCCTCTCAAACATGGAGAAGATGTGTTCCTAGGTATCATTACTATTTGTGCATGAATGAGCTGTATAAAAGGATTTTAACTCAACTTCACTGGAATAATCAAAAACCTACTGTTAATGAAATAAGGCAAGAACAATAAATAAAAGGTATGAGATTAGAAAGATATAAAACCATCCTTGTTCATAAAAGACATGATCATCTATTTAGAAAATTGACCAAAAACCTCTCAAAAGAATTATAGCCTGGTTACAGGATACAAGAATAACATAGTTAAAACAATCATTTTCTCATATACCAGCAATGAACAAGTGGGACATGAAATGAAAAACACAATAATATTTATATTAATACTCCACAAAATTAAATTTTAGATATAAATCTAACAACATTTTTATGCAATTTATTTTTATTATTTTAAAATATATTTTTATTGATTTCAGAGAGGAAGGAAGAGGGAAAGAGAGAGAGAAAGATCAATGATGAGAGAGAATCATTGATTAGCTGCATGCCCCCTACTGGGAATCGAACTCACAATCCAGGCATGTGCCCTTGACCGAAATTGAACCTGGGACACAGGCCGATGCCCTATCTACTGAGCCAAACTGGCTAGGGCTATATGCAATTTATATAAGGAAAACTATGAAAGTATGATGAGTGAAATAAAAGAACAAAATATATTGAATGTGAGATTTTCATATTTATTGATAGGAAGACTCAATAATTGTCAAGATATCAGCTATTTCCACTTGTTCTATAGATTCAGTGCATTTCTAATAAAAATACCAACAAGTTATTTTATGGATATTGACAAACCCATGCCAAAGTTTATACAGAGAGGCAAAAACAAACAAATAAAAACAAAACACACACACAAAAACACATAATATCCAACACAAGTTTGAAGGAGAAAAACAAAGTTGGAGGGCTGATGATATTCAACTTCAAGACTTGATATAAAGCAATGGTAATCCAGACAAAGGCGGTATTGGTGGATGAATAGACAAATAGCTCAATGGTACAGAATGGAGAGCTGAGAATAGTCAAGTGAACTTTGGGAAAAGAGCAAGAGCAACACAGTGGAACAAAGCGCATCTACAAAACAAAATAAAATGGTTGAACAACTAAACATACACATGCCAAAAAAAATAATCTAGACACAGACCTCATACCCTTCACAAAACATTAATTTAAAGTGGATCATAGTCCTAAATGTAAAACTTATCCCCTAAAAGATAACCTAGATGACCTTGAATATTGTGATGCCTTTTTTTGGGTACAAAAATAAAGATACAGTTTATGAAATAAATAATCAATAAGTTGAACTTCATTAAAATTAAAACTTCTCTGTGAAAGACCCTGTCAAAAGAATAAAAAGATTAGGTATGTACTGGCAGAAGATACTTACAAAAGACACACCTGACAAAGGTAATATATTACCCAATATATACAAAAAGCCCTTAAAACTCAAGAAAGAGGAAACAATCTGATTTAAAAATATGGGCAAAATACTTGAAGAGGTATCTCATCAAAGATACACAGATGTCAAGTAAGCAAAATATGTCAATTAAAAGATGTCTCACATAATATGTCATTGGAAAAATACAAATTAAAAAAAAAACACAATTAGATATCACTACTCAATTGTTAGAATAGCCCAGTCTGGAAGACTGACAACACTAAATGCTGGTGAGGGTGTGGAGTCACAGAGATCTCATACATTACTGGTGAGAATACAAAATGATACAGCCACTTCAGAAGAGAGTTTGATGGTATCTTCATCAAACTAAGGATGCTCTTACTCACAGGTAGTAAACCTAAGAGATGTCCATAGAAATGCAAGTCATTCATTTAGTTGTAGCATAGGTTATATCTAAAAGGTTGATACAATCATTTATTTCTAAAACAGAGAAAGGGAGATGGTGAGAGGAAATTCATTGATCTACTGAGGGATTTATGCTTTTTAAATGTAGGCAATCAGATGTCATTGAAACATTTTAACAAGAAATTGGCATACTGTGATGTTATTTTAGAAGAGTTGATTTGTTTGGTAGAGTCAAGATGGATTGTGAAGGATTGCTAGGAAACAGAGCAAGTCTAGGTTGGGACAATGTGTGAAGTTAAAGAACATCATATTTGTCTTATTTTCCTATTTTATCTTACCTACAAATAATATACCTTCTCATGTATTATAAAACTTTGAACATTGTTATTAGAGAAGCCAGATCAACAAGTTAATGCAAATCAGAAATAAAATAGGCATATCATATTTTAAAGAGAAAAAATAATTCTTTGGGTGGACTTTATGTAATATAGGGTAAACAGTGAAAGGTTGATTTGGATGACAGTGTGTTTTAATTTTAGATATCAGAGACTGGTATGGCAAAAACAGAAAAGTCAGGTGAAATTGTGTTTTGAAGGAAAAGTAATCAGTTTATTATCTTCTGAAATTCAGTATCCTAGTACATCTACTCCAATGTGTGCATCTAGAAATATATGGTATTGGGAATGGTTATTAATAAAGATTTGGAAGTCTGTCATATATACTTCAACAGTAAATTTATGAGACCATATTAAATTACTTAGCAACATACATTTAAACATACATTTTTGTCTAAGCAACACATCCAATTATTCACATTAAAATAATTCCTATTCATTTCAACCACTCAAATAAGAATTTCTGATAATTTGAAAGCAGCTATACCATCTGTTGAAAACAGAACTTGCCAAGTAAATCCAAGGGTAATCAAATTTATATATTGAAGAAAGAAACAGTAAACTGCTCAGGAGAACAAATTATTTTTAAATATTTAAATGTTTTCAGGGAAAGCAGTCATAAAAAGAATCACATATATTACTCAATAGATTACAAACTTTCAGAGGTCAAAAACATTTTAGTCCATATGGCAAGGCTCAGTGTTTGAGTATCGACCTATGAACCAAGAGGTCACAGTTAAATTCCTGGTCAGGGCACATGACCAGGTTGTGGGCACTATCACCACTGTGGGGAATGCAGGAGGCAGCCAATCAATGATTCTTTCTCATCATTGATGTCTCTCTCTCTACCCCTTGCCCTTCCTCTGAAATCAATAAAAATATATTTGAAAATAATGACATTTTATATGTAAACTAGGGGCCCGGTGCACAAAAATTGTGCACTTGGCGGGAGGGTCCCTCAGCCCAGCCTGTGCCTTCTCACAGTCTGGGACCCCTTGGGGGATGTCCACCTGTTGGTGTGCCTGGGTGAGGGGCTGATGGCTGTTTACAGGCTAGCCAAGCTCCCCAGTGAGGACCCTCACTCCACGGAGGTGTGGCCATCCTGAGTGAGGGGCTTCGGGCCGTTTTCAGGCTGCCCACAGTCTCTTCAGGTTTCAGGTCCCTACTAGGGTGCTTGACCAGCCTGGGTGATGGGCTGAGGGCTGTTTTCAGGCTGCCCACTGCTCCCATTGACCCAAAGTCCCAGCAAGGCTGGCTGGAATCAGGTTTCTGGGGTTTATTTATCTTCTATAATTGAAACATTGTTGCCTTGAGCAGAGGCCCAGCCAGCCTAGGCAGGCAGTTTTCTCCACCCATCTGGTGCAACAGAAGCCTCCTGTTTGCTCTAGCTCCATGGCTGCCAGCTGCCATCTTGGCCGGGTTAATTTGCATACAGCCACTCTGATTGGTTGGTGGGCATGGCTTGTCTGGTGGGCGTGGCTTATGTGTAACAGAGTAAGGGTCAATTTGCATATTACTCTTTTATTAGATTAGATTATGCATACCTTGAGTAATTGCAAAATATTTATTGACTGAAGAAATAATTGACTATTTCAAAGACTTCTTCCAACATAAGCAGTAGTGGTAAGAATGAACATTATGGAGGCTACTAGGCAACAGTTGGAGTATTGTCCATGTTACTTACCAGACATAAGATTTTGGGGAAAAAACAACTACTGAGCATAATTATAATAACAGGTAGGTTTATAATGAGGAATAAATAAAATAATGCATATGAAGAAAGCAATGAAAATATATAATTTATATTCAGTAAATTTAAGATGAAAACAACTCTATTTGATAATGCATATTAAGAAAGGCTTGCTGTTCCTTCCATTCTATTTTCATCTTACTCCTAAAGAGACTTTATATAGACATGTATTGGCTGAGTTAAAGTATACTGATTGGCTCACAATATCTGCAGTGGACCTCCAACTGTTATGACAAAGTTAGTGCCCACCTGGGTCTAAAGCTAGGCATGCTTCTCTTTTTAATGAGACTGAGGAAAAAGGTCAAGTTTCCAGTATTCTTGCTTTGAGGTCCTTCACAAGGACACCTGAGGTAGAAGACTAGGACAGTTTTATTTTAGGTATTGGAGGAAAAATATATATAGATATCTTGCTAACTGTGCTGTTCTTGAGCTGTGTTCTTGATAGCTGGTATGCTTTCCCTGGACTGGCCTTTTGTGCCACCAGAACATCAGTAGTTTAGCTGAATATTACTATAGACTGAGGGAAAGGTTTGAAAAAGATCACTCTGCCCCAATCAGTCCCAGGTCTTAGACCTGGCTGATTTGATGAAAAAAAGTCCTCCTAATTGTCCAGTCAAGACATATGAGAGACTGCATTAGCATTTGCACCAGACTTCATAGTAATCTTAACTAATAAAAGCGTAATATTAAAATTAACCGTTTCTCTGGGATGGGGTAAGCGATGCCCCACCAGCCAATCAGAATGGCTGTATGCAAATTAGCTCAGGCAAGATGGCGGCTGGCAGCCCTGGAGGCCAGTGCAGTGCCAGCGGCAGGGTGAGCGGGATGTGGGTGGGAGGGAGATGGCATGGTGGCGGGTGGTGTGGGGGTGGGGAGCCGATCTGCGGGGTTGGCAGT
>PVJC01054718.1:0-10418 GCA_004026665.1 Murina feae | reverse complement strand
CCCCACTTTACTTCTTTGAAACTACTGCAGTTTGAAAGCAGATGGTTCAGAATGGGGAGATATTAAACATACTTAAAGAGAGAACAAGCAACAGCAGCAGTAGGAAAAACAAATGCTCTTTGGTGCCTTAAGGCTAGCAAAGTTCTGCTCTAAATTTGTTATTGTGGAAGAAAAGGATTAGAGAATAATTGACAGATATCAAATTAGCACTGCTGCTGGCCTCACATATAGATAATGTTATGGCCCCAGAAAACAGATTATGGTTGTTACAATATTTTAAGGAGAAATCAATAACATACCATTGTAACCCATTGCAACATCACACTGAGTTTAAATATGTATAGCAATTGATTTTCTGCAAAACCTTATGACAGTAATATCACTTTTCTTTAGAATTAATATAGCCACAGGTCCACACAAATTAATATCTTCATATTATTAAATTTATTTTATAGGAACATGTATCTTTCAGGCTAATAAGAATAATAATATTTATATTGAACATAAATTTAAAAAACAGGAGAGAAGACACCTGTCAAAATATGAAAACAAGAAGTTCATACTTTGTCCTTCCAAAATCACATTTTTAAAAGTTTGGAAAGTAAAGCTTAATGAATTTGGATGTTAAATAGGACATTTAGGATACTTTAATTGTGGATGTGTAACATACTTAATTATGAGTACATTTTCCCAGTGAAATTCAAATCCCTTTGACACTACTGTATGCACATGACATTGGACAATAAACAGCTCTTGTCTTTTTCCCTTCTCTGTATTTTAAAGTATATAATTCAAATATGGTACACCATGCCTAATTTCCAAATTCTTGGTTCGGGCACTGTCATGGCTCTGCCCTAACCAGGAGCACCGGAACCTAAGGCTTCTTCCGCTCCGAAGGACTGTGCTCCCTATGCACACGGATAAGTAAAATGGCTGAGTGAACTCCAAGTTGGTTTTTCATTTAATCTTCTGTGTGCTTTAGCCATAAAATACAGCTCATTTAAAGGCCTCTTTGTTGTTTCACTTCATTTATTTGGCATAATAGCAATAAATGTTCTACTTGGTGTGCTTCACAATAGTGAAACAGCTCCCGGCTTTCCAATAAAACTAAGGAGCTTTATTATATCAGAGAGGCTTACTGTGCCCAGCCCGCAGTCACCCCACAGAGGGAGGTCCAGGCCACTGGCTGGTGGAGAGATGATGGGGGGGGGGCGGTCTCCTCAGTCACCCCAAAGAAGGAAGCCCAGGCCACCCTCTGCATGGTGATTGATCTTGGAATCTCGGAGCCCTGGCGCAGCCCCACAACTGATCGCCCCACCGAGGGAAGCCCAGGCCACCAGCCAGCAGTGCTGTGGTGGGTGTGTAGGGCTGGCCAGCAATCATCCCACAGAAGGAGGCCCAGGTCAGGCAAGCCATCATACCCCACACCTGTGGCCCGCAGAGGGAGGTGATGGTGACAGGGGAGGGGTGGGCAGCGCTGCACAGATGGAAAACAGTGGCAGCAGTGGGGGTGGGGCCAGCTGCGGGCAGCCGGGGCAAGAAAAGCCCCCACAGGCCCTCATCAGGAGCAGGTGCAGGTCAGGTTAAGGGATGACCCCCCCGCCTCTGCATCTATTAACATACATAGTGATAATTGTTTTCTTGTGCTGAGAACTTTTAAGATCTCTCTAAGCAACTTTCAAATATACACTAGAGTATAGGATTAACCATGGTGTACATTATATACCGCAACTTACTTTTATAACTGGAAAGTTTGTACCTTTTTATTATCTTCGCCCCTCTTACCTTCCCTCTTTCCCTTGCCTCTGGCAACCCCCAGTCTGTTCATCTGTTCTCTGATCTATGAGTTCAGCGATAACTTTTTAAAAATAAGTCATGATAATTTAAAAATATTTTATTGACAGTTTAACTTTTAATCACACATGATATTCCTTGCTATATTAGTTATAGTAACTGGCTTATAACAAATACACTGGATGATCTTTTATTTTAAATAATTAGGTCCTTATCTAATTTCCACTTTTCTGAAACTCTGCCCTGGTTCTCTTCCTGACATGTTATGGTGGCCCTTGCCCTGTATAACCTTTCAGAGAATTGAGATTTCTACTCCATAAGAAATTAGGGATTGCTAACTCCATGTTGTCAAAAATACAACTCTCATTTTTACCTCCCAAATACAGTGATCGCTGAATTGTCTCCAATTATCTTTCATATTCTTATAGGTATTAGTAGGAAATGACTTTCTTAATTTAGTCCATTCTATTAAAAACAAAGATAAAGATATGGCATCTGATATAATATGAGAGAGATTATGTTATTGGAATTTGGTAAGTGGTAAGTAATGGTTTCGTTTTAATGTACCAAATTTAAATTCAGCAGTTATTAAATAAATTTTTAAACATGTGACAGATTGTTTTATTTTAAAAAATCAAATCATTTGAATAATATACTTTTCTTAATGAATATGGGTCATCAATAGGAAAGACTAACACTTTAAGAAAATTTATAATAGAACATTTTGAAACCTAGAAAGATAGAAATCCATTTCACACAATGGAAAAACATTGGATAAAACTTGAGACAATTTGGAAGTCAGAGATTGACCTCTGAATGTGTAGCTACAGAAAAATAGTTCGGAGAATAGAATATAAGTCGTGTTTTTTATTGGCTACATATGGAAAAGTGTTAGAGAAATGAAGTCAAGGAACGGATTAGGAGGTTGAGAAGAAGAAATAAAACGGAGAATAAAAACTGCAGAAATCTAGGGCTTTTCCAAGTTGTAAAAGCCAATTGATTTTGAAACCCCCAAAACCCCACAAAAAGTTTGAGAAAATCTAAGCAAACACACAGAACAATTCCACACAAATAAAGTTAAATTAGGGGTTATATCGGAGCACAAGGGTGATATCTGTCACATATTTTTAACTGAATAAAATATTTCAGGGAAAAGGTTGATTAAGCCTTTCCCACAGAATCCCAACAAGCTCCAAAATACCTGCAGCAGCAAAGAGGAGATGTATTGTCGAACCAAAGAACTAACGTGCAAACACTGTGAGTATGGCTCCTGGCAAACTGATGCCAGAAATCAAGCAGCCACAAACCCTACCTGCAATGTGTGTTTGGGAGATGTACTCTGAGGAAACCCAAGGCTAGCCGTGGTGGTGACTGCTTGAGATCCAGGAAGTCAAATCTTCACGCTCCCTCAAGCAGAAGTGATCTTAAACATATGAAAGACATTCAAACAGTGTTATGTCCCCACAGCTTACTATGTCCTGAGTTTTAGAAACCTAATTTTTAAAAAAGGAGGCCTCCCGGAGAAATCATCAAGGAAAACGAACAAGGTTGTGCAGAGAGCAGAAACTGGGCGGAAGCAAGGAAGGTTCTTCCACAGGCCTGCCGCCCTCACAGTGTATTTTCCCAGCAGGAGAATTTCAAAAGTGCTGTTTCCCTTAAGCGAGAGCATTTGCTCTGGTTATTCTGTCCCTGTCTACCACCTCAATGTGGGCGTGTGGGAGTTGGTCTCTATACAAAGAAAACTCATATCAGAATTGATGTAGAAATTATCACAACATAGAAATCACTTCTTACTATAGTTGAAATCTTTACCTCATAATAGTGTCCTGTTTACTTTGAACACAATAGTATATAATTCCACTAACTAAAAAAGGCTTTAGTGTAACTTAAATCCTATTTTCCTTCCTTCCCAATTTTACTAATTTTTTTTGCTACAAATGCTTTTCTATCTGTAAGACTAAATATGGAAGAGTATATGTTATTATGTAAAAGAGAAAAAAGTAAAGGTATATGAAAAGTTGGTCAACATAATTAACCATCAGGAGAATATATATCATATTTTCTTTATCCATTCATCCTTTGATGGTCCTTGAAGTTGTTTCCATGTATTGGTTATTGTAAATAATGCCGCAATGAACACGGTGATCCATATATCTTTTCAAGTGATGTTTTTGTCTCTTTCAGATAAATTTCCCAAAGTGGAATTGCTGAATCATATGATAGTTTATTTATTTATTTATTTTTTTTGAGGAACCTTCATATGGTTTTCCATAGTGGCTATGGAATTTATATTTCTACAACAGTACACAAAGACTCCCTTTTCTCTCTATCCTCACTAACACCTGTTATCCCTTTTCTTCTTGATGACAACCAATTTATAACTCATTGAAGTTAATTTTTGTTTAGGGTATAAGTTATGTATTTCATATCTATATAACTTTCATTTTAAAGTATGAATTTCCAATTTTTCAATTACCATTTGTTGGAAAACTTTCCTTTCTGTAGTCAATTGCCTTTGCATCTTTGCCAAAGATCAATATTGCATTTATTGTATTTTGCACATATAAGCTATATTAGCATCAAATTAAATATTTTAATTCGGATTATTTTAATAATATCCTTAGGTTACTAATTGATATTTGGCAAATATATTTTAGATTTCTGCTGTTTGTGATCTATCCTCTTCTCCAAAGCAAAAGTTGAGGTTATATATTAAATTCAGTCTTAATCAATACATTTTATGCAGGCATATTTGAAAATTATACAATGAAATTGGAAGTAAATATCATATTGGAATGTTTACAGGCTCAATACATGAACTAACCTTGGAAAATCATTCAGAAACTGCTAAGAGATAATAACTTTGCTATGAACATGACTATAAAATTAGTCATAGCAAAGATTATAGAACATTTGGAAGCCATCCTTAAAGGAAAGAATAGTCAAGAATTAAACTTCATCAGTCTAAAAAATAACACCAATAAACATTTTTAAGTATATGCAGTATTAATATAGAATCTCAGTATGGTAATGCTTCAATATTCCAGTACATATTCACAGTAAAACCCAATATAAATGCTAGTGACTGAATTATGTTTGCCTCCCTGCACACAAATTCATGTTGAAACCAGAAGCCCCCGAGTGTCAGTATTTGGAGATAGGTCTTTTAAGATGTAATTAAGGTTAAATGAGGTCATAAAAATGGAAGTCTAGTCTGATAAGTGGTCCCCTAGGAAGGGGAAGGGCGAGACATATCTGTCTTCACCCACACAGGAAGAAGAGCTCATGTGGACACAATGCAAGATGGTGGCCACTTACAAACAAACAACAACAAAAGGCCTCAGGTAAAACCTATTTTATAGCATCTTAATCTTAAATTTCCCAGCCTCCAGACTTCTGAGAAATAAATTTCTTTTGTTTAGGTCACCCAATCTATGATATTTTGCCATGGCCACCTGAGCAACTAATAGAATACATTATACTAAAACTGAGTTCAAAAATTAAACATGTTAATATGTAATAAAAATTGGTTTCCAACTAGAATAACTGTACTCAAAATGTTAGTGCTACCCTTCCGAGAAAGTTATATAACCTTTGCTTAATGTGTTACATGCACTTTGAAAAGTGCTTCAAACAAATGTTTGCTGTTTTAATTGTAAACATAATGTTATACAATTTAACTGCATCCAATAGACACTCTGGATCCATGGAAAATGAGAAATGGTCTTTCTCTTTATCCATGAAAATGGCAGGCAGAAGGAGAAAGAAATAAAGAAGATTGTTAGAGTTCCAGAAAGAAACTGAGAGGTATTCTTTCTGGAAATCCAGAGTGTGTGGTCTGAGCTGCATGACATTATAAGAGCAACAAGTAGACAGAAATAAGAACTAGTCTTAAAAATGAGCCAAGTACATCTCACCCAGGATTAGGGACCCTGTCTCCTGACCTGCTTCTCTCAGGATGAGGACTCTGCTCTGCTGAAGGGCACTAAGTGGCGCTGGCAGTGTCTGACCTCAGCTTCCCTCTCTGGGAACTCTCCCACCCTGAGTAGATAGGCTGAGGGAAATCAGAGCCCGGCATCCTTTGCCTGCCATGTCTAGGGTAGAGTTTCCACCTTCGCAGTGGATGCTGGGGTGGAAGAAGTATATCTCAGCTGTACTTTCCTACAACAACACTTCTTCAATATGGAGCTGAGCTTGATCAGACAGACTGGTGACCTGCCCCTTCCATAAAAACCAGAAACTAGGGAGAGAGAGAGTCCTGTATTCTTGGCTATATCTTCTGGGGGAAAGAGTTCAGTACACTGAGATATGGATAGTTTAAATCAAAGTAGAAGCATGCTAGATGGTATCAAGACAGGAATAGGTAGAGTACGTTTTTGTAACCAGACAACCAAGAGGTTCAGACCGCTTATCACCACTTGAGCCAATTAAGCAGAGACAGGGTTGATTCATATATGAGCGTTTATTTCAACACTGCCAGCAGTATGGGAGAGCAGTCGGTCACCCACAAAAGTCTGCTCTGACCCCCATTGCCAGTTGCTTGGTTATATACACACGAGGGAGAAGATAGCTACATGCAACTGCGAGCTACAAGTATAGTAACTTGGAAAGGGGAGGGTAGAGTCTGCAGTCCAGCCTTCAGGAGCTCAAAATCCCATAACAAGGTGGCTAGTCTCCTATGATGTTACAAACAGCTCAGCCCATTCCTGGGACCAAAGAATGATCAGCGATCCTGAGAAAAGCTCCGGGAGGGGGTCAGGGTCCAGGTGCAGCAACCAAATAAAAGCATGTCCTGCCTTTGGTCTGTTCTCAAAATGTATTTCTTTTCTGAATAATGGACCCATCGAGGCATGTTATTTTTTTACAGCCTTGTTTCATCCCCTCGTGTCCCAGGGCCTGTAAGAAAACTTCTTACCTATAGTTAGTAAGGTGAATAATTATTAGAAAACTGTGGCTCTATTCTCATTACATGGCCTTCCCCACTCTCATCTTCACACATGAGACTAAGCTAGAATGTCTGCAGCTGTGATGGCAGAGGAAAAGGAACTCAAATATTCAGGTGAGTAGGCAGGTTGGTGCTACAGAGAAGTGCAGGCTTGTTAAAATGTTTGAAAAAAGGTGTTAAATGACTAATTAAGTTGTTGCCTTCCTTCCCAGGATTTAAAAAAAATATTAACAAAATTCAACTAAGTGAATATTATACTAATGGGAGAATTCTGGGTTTTTAATAGCAGGTAGTAAATAATCTGATTGAAAGAAGGCCCTTTGACCATACTAAAATTGAACCTTACTAAAATAGAACCATGGAAAATATTTCTCATTCCATTAATTGCACGTTAGTTTTTTCGTGTTACCAAATATAATTACCAGCACTGAGGATAAAAGAAAGAACCCCAGAAAGGACTGAAATTAAAATTTTAATTAGCTGATTCAAACAGGGATGATATTTTTACATATTTTTAAAAATTTATAAATTGGAAACTATACAGATTTTTATGGTTTGATACATGTCTTGCCTCGTCTGAGCTACACACCTACTATGCCTGGCAGCTGTACTGTATGTTGATTTCCAGAGCAGATTAACTTTTTCTATTTTTAAAATGAAATCATTTATTTACCTTCTCATATAACGTTCATTCAACAAATATGTGTTTACTGTTTAATTAGTGTAAGTTTTACATAGGATAAAAGGATCTAATATTTAGATTTAAGGCTAGATAAAAAAAATTAAAATAGCATTTAGAAAATCTTATAAGGATCCTATTTGAGGAAAATTTTCTAGGCACAATTTTATGTTTTAAATCCTAAGTACATTTTAAAATATTCAGGGACAGAAAAGTTGAGTTAAATTGTGATACTTTGTGCTAACAATAATGGACATAAGTTCCTACATTTGCATTTGTATCATGTTCTTTTCACCTCAATATTATTTCAAGATAAATTAGGCATGCCACACATGTGCAAGTGTTAAGAATTATAATAAAGATGATATAGGACAGCTAGTTCCCTTTGTAACTATGAGCTGGTAAATGTAGACATTCAGTTGTTATAGCAACCTTCAATTAATGAAAGTATCATCAAAGTCATCTCTCTAAATATTTCATGTTATTTCCATTAAACATGATTGAATGTTTCTTTCTGAATCCAATGACATAGCTGAAGGTAAAAACCATAGTTGAAAAAAATGAAAATAGATATAGACACAATTGTTTAATAGAAACAAATTATCTGAAAACTCTCAAAATGAAATTTTTGAAAAGACAGTTGTAGCTAAGTTGCTAATAAAATATTAATAGCTTTTACCTGGTTAAAAACTAGGCTAGTGGGAACAGATATGATGATGATAAAGTTATGATGATGAACAGAAATGTATGCTAATACTAGAAGTGTTAATTGACAAATACTAGCAGGTAATTTTATTTCTATCAAAATAAGTGTCTCCAAACTTTCTCACAAGTTCATGAAAATAAAATTAGAATCAATGCATGTGATTTTGAAAAATAAGACTTTATTTTATAATGACTACTATTTATAGATCCCTTTTCAGATATTACTTAGAATCCTCAACACATGTAAGGTAGACTTTATGAATCCCACTTTATAAATTGGGAAAATGAGATACCAAGAGCTTAAATTGAAGTAACATAACAGCAATGAGAATGTGGGAGAGCCAGGGTTTGTACCAAATGTCCAATGTCAAAATCTATCCTCTTTCTATCAGACCATGCTCTTTCCTTAGCATCATTTTGAGGTTATGACATAAAAATAATATCATAACATTTATAAGTGTACAAACTACTACCATAAAATCCCAGTGTTTTTATTTTAATTGCCTGCTGAATGATAAAAATGAATATCTGAGTTTATTAGCTATAAGCTACTAATGCTTCAGGTTTAGTGCCCAATTCCTAAAATTCCTTGGAGCACAACCCAGGATGACGTAAAATGTAACTAAATCATGATTAGAAAAGAAAACATTCTCTGATTCAGTGAACAGCAATGTGAACCTTGGAAAGGAAGATAAAGCTACGACTTGGAATAACAGGAGTGTTTAGTGCTACAGATGTTAATAGAGTCTAAGAGAAAAGTGCCTTAGAAAAGTTAGCCCTTTTTATTTACTTTTATAAGGAAACTAACCTATAATAAAAGTGGCATTATCTTTTCTTATTACCATAACCAGAATAGTTGAATTAGCTTTAATCTATAGCACTGAAAGAATTGGAACAATGAACTTTTATTCATCAATTTGGTGCCAGCCATCGGTAAATGCATTTGGAACAAAGACCTGGCTAAAGCCATAGTTTGTCCACAGGCTGATTAAATAACCTAAATAATATTTAAAATAACATTAATATGTACTGATCATTTACTATGCACTACACAAACTAGCAAGATATGCTTTAGATACATTTTCAGGTAAAACAAAATACCTCAGGAAATTAACTACTTAAACTGTCAACTTCCCTATTGAAGGATAATTACTACCTCATAATTTTATGGTGAGAATCTTAAGTAGGCAATATGGTTAAGAGCATGGTTAAAATCACAGGTACTGTGTCAGGTATCTTGAATTTGAATCATGCTCATTTGACCTCAATATCATTTCTTTACTTTACACCTCTATGATCTTGGACAAAGCATTCTGAGCCTTATATTTTGTATATGTATATTGGGAAGCAATAAAATACTTGCTTCACAGGATTATGTAGAAGACTAAATGTATGTAATCTTTCTAACACAGTGCCTGACATAGTCAGTGCTCAATAAGTATTAGTAGTTATTACTATCCTATATCATAAAAACCTAATATGCTAAATGTCTGATCATTCATTTGACTGTTCAACCAGTCACTATGATGCTCACTGACCACCAGGTGGCAGATGCTCTGACTGGTAGATTAGCTTGCTACTGGGATCCAGCCAATGGGGACTGGGCGAGATAGGCTGGATATGCCCTGGAGCCCTCCTGGGTTCCCTCCCCAGACCCGATTGTGCATCAGTGGGGTCCCTCAGCCTAGTCTGGGCTTTCTCGCAATCCGGGACCCCCTCGGGGGATGTTGGAAAGCTGGTTTCAGTCCGATCCCCACAGGTCAATTTCATGCACTGGGCCTCTAGATAAAAATATCATGGACATATGTAGGTCATCTGGCCACATAGGAAGTGCTCTTCAAAGAATAAACACCTACATTCTATAGAAATGCCTTACTACTTACTACAGACCATATATACCAACTAAGTAACTTGTGAAAAAAAAGTATTGAAGAAATCTCAAGAGAGAACAAAGTAGCCTAAATTTCACAATCATTTATAGAGTGCCTCCTTTTTTTCTACTTCTGTTTGTTGTTGTTATTGTTGGTATTGTTTTTATAATGATCACCACCACAAGAAAAATGTGCGAATTAGGAGTAAGAAGTATACGAATTGTGTTGAAAGTTTATCACTTTTTTTTAAATGTGTACTGCATTAACCTATAGCATTTCTACTAAAATGAGAAATAAAAGATCCTTCATGTTCCACTTTTAGTAGTGGATTGTTAAATATCACGTGAAATGTGATGATAATTTGAAATAGATATATTTTAACATGGAAATATTTGTCTTCCACTTCTTTGTGTTTTTTTTTTTT
>PVJC01054717.1:0-10413 GCA_004026665.1 Murina feae | reverse complement strand
AAGAGAAACCATACTATGTTAGTGAAGGAACTTAGTAATAGGGTATTATTACACAGTGGTTGGGAGGTCTCCAGCCAAATAGGGGAAACTGAGGTGACCCAAAGATATGAAATGTAAGAATCCATTACCACCTTTAGAGCTGGAGGAACAAAGGGAAAAGGTTGGGTTATTAGAACTCAGAAGCTCAGAGGATCCAGATGATCTAGGGATTGGACCCCTGAGAAATGGGCACAGCCTGGTTGGTGCTAAGTACCTCTGAGGGTTTGTGATGAGTCTGTTTCTCAGGGTATAAAAAAAGTGGGAGGCTGGGACCAACTGCTGATGACAGGGTGACGGGCTATTACTGCTGAGGTGATGCTGATAGGAGCAGTAAGCAAACAGGAAGGAAAAGGTCTCTTCTCCCTCTTCTTGCCTTCTACCCTCCCTCAGTGACTTCTATTGATAGCACCTACCAGGAAGTCAGTTGGGAAAGGAGGCAGATTGCAGAACCACAACTTCCATGTTACAAATCAGGCGGGTGGAAGGGTGAATACGGAGAGGAAAGACAATAGTTTAATAAGTAGCACTAGAAGAAATTAAATGGAGTCTCTTAAGCACTAGTCATTAATTATCTTCCAGCTTAAAAACTCAAGATGATCATATACTCAAGACCTTAAACATTAATATTCTGTTGAGTTTACCTGCCATTAGATGTACATCTGAGTATGCTATGTCATTATAATCATTTAATCATCCAAACTGGTACCTATATGGTAGACATTATTCTAGATGTTTGGGTTTGAACAGTGAAAAAATATACAACTCCCACCCATCCTTATGGAACTTTAATTTTAGGAAAGGGAAAACAAACAATATATAAAGATATATCATGTCAGATGGTGAGTGCAGTGGAAAAAAATAAGAGAAGAATTGAGATAGGGGTGCGCTTTTATATGAGGTGGTCATGGAAGATCTCAGTGATAGAGTGAAATTTGACCTCAAGGAAATATGAGGAAGAACACAGTATAAATCTATGGGAGTGGGAAGATCTTTTTAGAAGGAAATAGTTACATTTGGTAAATGTGAGGTTGGTGAAGATTTGCAAATAGGTGGACTTTTTCTGTGAGGTTGCACTTTGTTTTTAAGCTATTTGCATAGTTCTGCTTTAAAAGATTGATTATAGCTGGGTAAAATCAGCTTATTATCAAAAACTAAAGGCCCAGTGCATGAGATTTGTGCACTGGGGGCATAGGGTCCCTAAGCCTGTCCTGTGTCCTCTCACAGTCTGGCACCCCTTGGGGGATGTCCACCTACCTGATGGCTTAGGCCAATGGGATCGGGCCTAAGCTGGCAGTCAGACATCGCTCTCACAGTTCAGGGCTTTCATGTTCCTTATGGCCTGCATGCAGCAGAGGCAGGAGGTTCCTGCCACCACTGCTCCACCACTGTTGCGCTTGCCAGTCGTGACCCTGGCTCAGGGCTTCTGGCTGAGCAGTGCTTCGCCTGTGGGAGCACTCCTGCATTGAGCTTATGGCCCCTGGTGGACAGTGTGCATCATAGTGACTGGTTGATCCGCTGCTGCTGTGAGGTCAGTTTGCATATTGGCCTTTTATTATATAGGACAGTACCAAGTTCAAACATTCCAAAAAGCATTGCTCATCTCTTCCACTGAGGGAAAAGCTATATTTCTTCACATAGCAGGTTATAAAAATTTTGCTGATGGTGAGTGGAACTACCTAGAGTACATAATGGCCTACCTCTACTATAAAATACTTCCTTTGTTTCAGAGTCAGCTATGAAATTCTAATAATAGTCTTAAACCTTTAATTTGAATTATTTGAGTAAATGTAAAAATGTCCAGCACTGTACACAATTACTTCTTTAACATGTCAACCTTTGTTTTTTAGTTAAGCATTAATGAAACTCAACAATTGGCCAGCAGTCCGTTGAGGCAGAAAGTGGGAAAGTATTCTTAACCCAAAACAATGAAATCATTTTTGGCATTAGAATCATATTGCTTTTTATTCAGATATTTTTTTCTTGGAAAATACATGCATACTTTGGATTCAGTGCTACTACAAATATTAGTAAGTTAGCTATAATTAAAAATTCTTTCAACTGGCTTTTCCCTAAAACAATAAAGGTAAACTTATCTATAAATTTAGACCAAAAAAAAAAAAAATAGAATAAAACCAAGTAATGCTCTCATGTTAAAGGTTTTTTTTAAAACCATCAATAATTCTGCTCCTTTGGGGGCGGAGGGAAGGGAGGGGGAAGCAGTTGAGCCCAGCCAGTGTGGGTCAGTTGGTTGAGTGTCCTCCCATGCACCAAGAGGTCACTGGTTCGATTTCAGGTCAGGGCACATGCCTGGGCTGAGGGGGTCCACCCCCAGTTGGGGGCATCCAGGACACTGCCCATGTTTTTCTCTGGTAGATGTTTCTCTCTCTCCCTTCTCTCTCTCTAAAATCAATAAACACACTTTTTTAAAAAGAAATGAGCTATACTATGTAATGCAAAATATTTTTCTGTAACTAATTTCTAATAAGAAAGCTTGGGGTGGGTATGTCATTATTTAAGAACATAATTTAAGACTGGGCACTTAGAAAATACAAATTTGAGTTTCTTCAATAAATTTGTTTTCAACTTAAGAAGGAATCTTGAGAGCTTAGTGGTATCCACTGGAAGGCAAGAACTCGGTTCTGGCAGAAAAACCACCACACATGGCTTGTAGTAGTTGCACTTAACCTCTGTGCCTAGGTTTCTCCAGCTGTCAAGTAGGAATAGTAGTAATTGCTACCTTCTGTGAGAAGTAGAGTGTGGTTTGACATCTCTGGCTGAAGATGCTGTATCAACACAAATTATTATTATTAGAACATAATGCTTTTAAGTACATAATACACCAGCATGGTGCTCTTTTAACGCTTATATAACATCTATGAATACTACTCTTCCAAGCTTCACTTTGGGTGAGAGGAAAGTATAACCAATAGCATGCCACTGATCTCATTTTTCAAAATATGGAGGGTATATAGTTTTAAAGCTCCATATCACCCTTTGGGTAAGACTAACTCAGCTAATCCCCCGTGGTCTCCGTAGCAATTGCACCTTGGCCCCCACATTAACCACTTGGCACCTTTTCAAATGTTGGCTAAATTACTTTTTTCTGGAGACTGGAATCATCAGGGAAAGGCAGCAGGGTGGGGATGGCTAGTGATATTAAAACTTTCGTTATTTACTGAGTATCTGCAACTGTTAAAGTGCTATCTAAACAGATACTTAGCTAGTCACTGCACAGTGGGCTCTGTCTAAATTTAGCAGTGAATTTTGGTTTAGGGGATGCGAAAATAGAAAATAAATCTTCTCCAGGGAAACGGTGGTGTCAGCAGAGCTTAGGTGTGTCACAATAGCTACTTTTCCTCAGTTCTGATCATCTTTAGGGGATTTCCCAGAGCAAACGCAGGACAAGTTTTAGTCATAATGCATCCTGAGGCTAGGTGATGGAAAGGATCCGCTGCTGGCGACAGGCTTGCAGGGGTCCCGGCGGCAGGCAGGCACAGAGTGGGAGAAAGAAAAGGGGGTGGATGGAGGAAGAGAGATTCCAGACTCAGAACTAGGATGGGAGGCGGGAGTTGAAAAAAAAAAAAAAAGAAAAAAGAAAAAAAAAAAAAAAAAAAAAAAAAAAAGAAAAAAAAAAAAAAAAAGAGGAGGGCATAATGGTATTAGCCTTGGAGGTAAAGCACAGCCAGTTGGTGAGTGGGAGACCCTAGTGATGGAAGTGATCTTGGGGGCAGGCAAGCATTAGTTGAGCTGAGACAGGCGGCTAAATCCTAGTTCGACCTTCTTCTCATTGGAGCGTTATCTGTTTGACTATAGGTGGAGATGGCAAGATCTACATAAAATTAATGGTGCCAGGGCTGAAGATGTGCGTCCCCGGCCTCCAGTTCCTCTCGGGACAGTTCACACTGTCCACCACCCCCGCAGAACCGCCCGCGGCTGTGGTTCCAAGGTCAGGCCGGCCGAGGGCGCGTGGCGGGCGGGGGCACAGGGCAGGGCGAGCCACCCGCCTGGGCTGAGGCCGGGGAGCGGTGGACCCCAGGCGCTGTTCCTAAGGGCAAAGGGCTGAGCGCTTCCCGAGGTGGCTCTCCCCGCAGTGAAGTTCAAAGGAAAGCAGGCAATGAAACTAACAGGACACGTGGGCACAGGCAAAGGAAACAGACCCACGGACAAACACCGCCGCACGCGGGGCGCTCCGAGCGAGCGAGCGAGCGGGCAGATCCACCGCCTCCTGTTGCCAGTCGCCGGGCGAGGAGAGCCCGACGGCCCGGCAGCCGGGGGCAGCACGAGCGGGAAAGCGAACCTTCCGGGACCCCACTTCTCGCCGGGCAGCGCTGACCCTTGCTCCGAGCCGCCCCTCCAGTGAAAGGAGAGAAAAAAAAAAAAAAAAAAGCAAAAAAAGCAAAAAAGCTCGTGCAAAGGTGCCTAGGCGGGCTGTGGGGGAGGGAGGCTGGAAAGAAGGGGGGCAAATTCGGGGAGCAAAGCTGTCCCGGAAAGCAGGAGGAAGGACCAAGTCTCTCCTTCCAGCCCCGAGCGCCCCCGGCGAGGAGAGAGAGGACAAACTAGTCCAGCAGGCTGCGGCCAGCTTCGTAGCCAGGCACCTTTCGCGGGGGCACCGGAAGGGGGACTCCATCCCGCGCTCCCCTCCCCACGCCCTCCCGGCCCGGGGTCCCCGCCCGAGGGAGAGCCAGCCCCGCGCGGGCGAGACCGGCCGCGAAGCGATTATCCCGCCGCCGCCGCCGCCCTCCGCCTCTGTCTGCGTCGGGGCAGCGGTGGACCCACTAGAGGCGGAGTGGGCGAGACCATTGGAGAGGCTGGGCGGGGGGGTGCGATGCTGGGGCGAGGGCGGGGCCTACTAACCCGTTCCAGATTTTCCTGTCCCTTTTACAGCCCTGCTCGGGGAGAAACCCGTTATCAAAGTGGAGAGGAGAGATTTTTTTTGTGTGTGTGAAAGGGGTGGAGCGAGTGGAGGGGCGTGGGGCGGGCGGAGGCGCGGCGGGCAGTCCGCGATCAGACGGGAGCCGGAGTTGCGCGGGGCGGGCGGGCTCCGGCGGCCGCTCGGGGGTCGGCTTCCTCTCCCCTCCCGCGCGGGCGGGGTGGTGCGTTCCGAGTTCTCAGGAGTTCGGAGCGGGCGGGTGCCGGGGGGGCGGGGAGCGGCGGCGGCGGCGGCGGGCGGCTCCCGCCTCAGCCTCGGCAGTGGCGTCGGCGACGGCGGTGTCCAGGCAGCCGCGAGCGCTCGGCGCAGTGTCCGCCGGCGGCCGAGGCTCAGGAACTAGGAGTTAGGGAGGCGCGCGCCCGACCTTCCGCCGCCGCCGCCGCGCCGCAGACGCTGCCGCCGCCGCCGCCGCCCAGAGCCGGAGGCGCCGGGTCCCGGGGAACCGGAGGGGGCGGGCGGGCGAGCGGGCGGCCGGGGGGGAGGGTGGGGAATGGCGCGGACCCCGGGGCCGGCTCCGCTGTGTCCCGGAGGCGGCAAAGCACAACTTTCCCTCGCTTCTCCCCCCGGGGCCGGGCTCCTGCTGCCGCCTCCGACGCCGCCGCCGCTGCTGCTGCTGCTCTTCCCGCTGCTGCTCTTCTCCCGGCTCTGCGGTAGGTGGACCTCGGCGGCGGCGTGGGCTGAGGGAGGCGCGGCCGGGGGTCCCGGCACCGCGGCCGGGCCCGCGCGGGCGGCTCTGCCGAGCGGCGAGGCGGTTGCGTGGGGCGGTTGGCTGCGCGAGCGGGTGCCGTGGACTTTGGCTGGAAACTTTTCGCCGCGCCCGGGGCGAGGCCGGGGAAGGGCCGGGAGCGCGAGTGCGACGCCGGCCGCCCGCCCGCCCGCCCGCTCGCTCCGCCGCGGCCGCGCTGGTGGCCAGGCTCCGGCGGAGCTGCTTTCTGCGCGGGTTCCGCCGCGAGTGCCTCCGGGGACCGTTACTTCCTCGCGGATTCCAGCCGGAAACCGAGAAGCGCGGACTGGAGGGCTGGGGGCGGAGGTGCCGGGATGCACGTTTGCCGCCGCCCTTTCCTCCCCGGTGAAACTTGAGCTGTGATCCCAGCTACCTTCAGGGACCGGGGTGCGACGGAATGAAGCCTTCGGGTCCGTCCCTCGGGCCTTCCCGCCCGGGGGCAGGAGGCATCCTTGGAGCCCACCCCGCAGCATCCCCTACAGTCCCGTTCGCCGCCGTCCTCCGGCCCGGCTCTGCCCTGCCCTGCCCTGCCCGCCTCGGGATGGCTGCTTCGCGCTGAGCCCGTGGCTGCCTTGTCTGTGGGACTTCTCTCACGTCGTCAGTGTTTATTTTTGCAAACACGGTTTGTCCTCAGGGCTTTGATTTATGTGTTAAAATATGGCCTCGACTGTGCGTGGCTCTTGTGATCGCAGCAAACACCATGCCTCTCGCCCATCTCCTCCCTCCCTCGTGCTTATGGCACAGTTTTCCTGGGAGCTATGCCCCTTTGTAAGTTCTGCTCCTGGGTATGGGACACTAGAAGCCTGCTTGTTCAGCGTCCTGTGAGGAATGTCTCTTCCTGCAAGAGAGGTGGACACGAGTGGTCATTAATAGAAGGTGATGATCTGGCAAAATCAGGCCACCAAGTCTTTGGGGATTCGCTGTATCGGCCCTCGGGAGATAGCATCACACTGCAGGGCTTCATTCATTCAGAGGCTCTGACTTGGTGAGGAAGCGGAGAAGCAACCTTGACGTTTGCTCCGAGATTGGTTTACTCAAGACTTTTTTTTTTTTTTACTGCTTCCTAAGGCTGCTGTTGGGTCTCAGTGTGTAATGCAATGTTAAATGAAACCAGTATTTAATTCAAAGGGAAGATGTGTGCGGATTTCTTGGATATTGATGATTTTAGAAAAAGGAGAATCCTGTTGGGGTAGGTGTGTGTGTCAAGGTGGTTGGTTGATGAGGGAGGCAAAGTTTTCAAGAGGTTGAGTGCCTCTTACAGGCTGAGAGCATTTCCACCAGCCAGCAGTTCACCACCACATTTCAAGCACTGTGATGAAAGTTTGCGATTTACCAAGTATACCATGATGCATGGTATTGTTGTCCAGTCTGCAGTGTTTTCGTGGCCCCACTCTCCAGATGTTTGGTTCCATCACACCCAATTCTTAATGCTGTTACCTCTTTTAAATTGATGAGAGATTCTAGATGGAATTTGTGTACTGTACTTTTCCATTGAGGAGGACTGCGGATTACAGTTGGGTGGGAGAAAAGTGTTAACAGTTTTACTGTCTTTACTTAGATTGTGTTAAGGACTGTGGAATATTCTTTGTACCTCCAGTAAAAGCTTACCTAGCTAGGCAAAAGCCCTATGGAAGACTGCACCTAGATAATACGTACAGCTAACACAAGGAAGTAGAATTTGGGTAATAATTTCACAGTTGTGCAAGTGAAGTGTCCTCTGCTTTTTTGAAGGAACATATTGGTTTTCTCATGGAAGAAGAAAAGAGGTTTTTAAAAATCTCTTTAATAATGTGCTATAAAAGGGACTTGATATCTTAGAGTCCTAAAAATCCAAGCAGTATAGGCACATGGACTGTGATTTAGGAGAGGTGTAAATTGAAGTTTTTAGAGTCAACTCTGCTTACAGTTGTAGAGGCAGACACTAGTTTTGTGTTCATGTGCACTGCTCATTTTAAGAGTTTCCATTTTTGGCTTATAGTGTTATAACACCCTAATTTGTGAACCCTTATGATGATTTTTTTCTGTCAACCTTTCTCTATTTTAAACTCAGTCTGACTAGGGCACAGTTGTAATGTATGGATGCTTAGTAAGAATGGGAACAATTTTCTTCATATAACCTGTTTATTGATTAAACCTTATACTGCTTACAAGGTTTAGCATGTACTAATGTTTGCGTTTCAGAGTAGAAAACAGTTTTAGGCTTTAAAGATATGTCTATCTGATGATTTGTCTTAACAAAATGCTTTACTTTTTTTGTAATGCACAGATCTCTTTTCATTTTGCTGGTGTTTACATTTTGCATAGTCTTATACTCAACTTCTTCAATATCATCTTTAGTACAAGGTACTTTTCATGTGTTAATATGAGTGCTAAAAAAAATACCTTGCAGTTGGTAGACTCAATATTCTGAAAGCTATAAAAATTACATCAGGTTTGCTATTTGGGGATACCCATGAACTATCTTATTTGAAGAACTGAACTTTTTAAGTAAGAATTTTACGGGTTGACAAACTGCCAGGTTTTGATATATATTTTAAGCCTAACAAATTCCTAGGTATACAGGTTAAGGAGACTAGATTTACAATACCATCTGACTTGAGAAACCTCATTTATTTAATTTTGGAGTTTCATATTTCTTTATGATCACTCCATAGGTGATCAGATTTATCTCACTTTTCTTCCAAGACTTTTTCTTGAGATGTAGAGTATTAGCAGGGATATAGTATTAATGAAAGAGAAGCTCTACTATTTGACCGTAATTCGTAAATTCCTATTTGAATCTAGGATTTTACTATTTCCACTTTCAGTAAGGTTTTATCTTAAGATGATGTTTAGAAGATTATAGAAAAGATCTAATATGATATTGAACCTCTAACAGCACTTTCAATACTTTTCATATTCCTGGCAGTTAACAAACTCTTGGGGGCATAAAACATGAATAAAGCAGAGTTCCTGGCTTCAAGGGTTAACATTGTGGTAGACATAAAGGAAATCAATGATTATAGGACAGTTGGAGTTTATGAAAGAGATCTGCATGAGGTACTATGCCAGAAGAGGGATACCTAACCCATTAGATAAAGATACATGAATGTAAACTGAGGGGGGCGAGGGAACTACTTTAA
Source organism: Murina feae (assembly GCA_004026665.1). Lineage (NCBI taxonomy): Eukaryota > Metazoa > Chordata > Mammalia > Chiroptera > Vespertilionidae > Murina > Murina feae. Next base: position 1,598 of record PVJC01054717.1, on the reverse strand, counting down.
AAAAGTAAGTGGAGTCATATATTCTTACTGAGGTTAGACGTTGTGGTAGATAGTACAAGTTTGTTCTCTTTCTCTGTCTCTTCTCTGCAGTTTATGGTTTAGATACTAAATAATTTGATTCAGAAAAAAAGACTGCCACTTACTAGATGTGTGAGTCTTTGGCAAGTTACTTAATCTCAGTAAACTTAAGGTTTCTCATCTTTTAAAAGATGGATGATATTACCTTTCCTGTAGAGTTCTTGTGAAGATTAAATGAAATAAATAAAAGATTTAGCAGAGTGCATGCAATATAGCAACCATTTAAATGTTATCATTTAGTTGGTGTATTGCACATTAAAGCCAACCAGCCTGGTATTTGTCATTCTTAAATTCTATCAGGATATCTTGAATAATTGAGTTTTTAAGTTCAGTGACTTACATTTGTACTTTACATCATTATTTTATGTGTATAGTTCAGTCAGTACTTTCTGGATATCTGTTAAATTTACTTCAAATAAATGTACAGATGACCAGTTTTCAGAATATTGGGATATGGTGAAATCAACTGTGTAATTATATGAAACCTAGTTAAATCTTCCCTTCATGATGTAGAATGTATTTTAGGACTTGGTAGTTTCATAGAGTCACTTAGAATGTTAGTGATTATGTTGAAAATGTGAAGAGGAGAGTGTCAACTTCGCTTACACTTTATCAAGTTACTTATAGTATCGCTTGGGCCCTATAATTCATATTGCATGTATGAATTTTTCTGTATCTTGAATAGATATAATTGAAAAGTGAACCAAACATAAAAGCAAGCAAAAGAGATAAAATATTTTCTTGTGTTTAGCTACAGCATCAGAAATAGGAATTGGAAAATATATTTGTATGTCTCTTATGTTTACCAGTACATATATTTTCACACACATAATTTAGTTACTTGGCAATTCGGATGTACATTTGGTATCTGTATAGTAAGTCAAGGAATAAAATTTATGGCTTTTGCATATTTGGAAATTATTGAAGAGGTCTTTGCTAAAAAATAATGTTTTGACATTCTGTAATTTACTCCTTAAAAATTAGTGAGTAAACAATATATTGCTATAGCATATTCTGTAACCTATTAAAGTCTTCATAAAAATTGAGGACTATATGGTTTACAAAAGATACGGTATTTAATTAATCAATATTATTAATATGAAATTAAATAACCTTTAAGTTAGTAAAGGTGGTTCTCTGTGCCAAGCACTCGGATCCAAAAGCGTTTATACCATTAATGTTGTACTATTGATTACCTTTTATATTTTAATCTAAAATTGTAAGGTCTTGAACCTGTATTCTCCAGAATTTTATAAAATTTATAATTTTTATTTTTATGATAGGCTTTGTCATAGTTTAGTCATATATTTAGGTAATATTTCTTGTGAACCTTTATCAAGGGTGAGCTTTAAGTGTTTTCCTAAGTGACTCACTTCTTATAGATCACTGTTTTAAAATATTAAGAGCTGCCTCTTACGAACCTAGATACAAGCTGTATTTGGAGGTACTGTAATTGCTTTAGAAAGGGTATTATACTTATTGCATACTTGTATTGTGAATTTTCAGCATCTGGGAAGATT
>PVJC01054716.1:0-10423 GCA_004026665.1 Murina feae | reverse complement strand
CCTGGTTGCCCCTCACAGCTCTCCCCCTCACTGCCCCCCTCCCCCCCACTGACCTGGTTGCACCACTCAGCCTGCTGTTTGGTCTCCCTCACTAACTCCCCTGCTGGCCTGATCACCCCACACAGACTGCTTGTTCAGTTGTTTGGTCGGCCCTCACTAATTTCCCTGCCATCCTGGTTAGATGCCGCCATCTTGTGAGGGTGTGAGGGTCAATTTGTATATTATCTCTTTATCATATAGGATTGTTATATAGGACTAGAGGCCTGGTGCACAAAAATTTGTGCACTCAGAGGGATCCCTCAGCCCAGCCTGTGCCCTCTCACAGTCTGGGACCCCTAGGGGATGTCCACCTGCTGGCGTGCCTGGCCAGCCTGGGTGAGGGGCTGATGGCTGTTTGCAGGCTTGCCAAGCCCCCCCAGGGGACCCTCACCTCATGGGGGTGTGGCCCAGCCTGGGTGAGGGGCTGAGGGCTGTTTTTTCAGGCTGCCCACAGTCCCTTCAGGGTTCAGGTCCCTACTGGGGTGCCTGGCTGGAAGCAGCTATCTGGGATTTATTTAACTTGTATAATTGAAACTTTGTTGTCTTGGTCCCCCATTCAAAGCCTGGGTTGCCCCTGGCAACCCAAGGTCCCAGCCCAGCAAGTATCTGGAGTTTATCTATCTTCTATAATTGAAATTTTGTAGCTTTGAGTAGAGCTCTGCGGGCCCTGGCTTCCTCTGTTGCCTGGGGCAACTCCAGCTCCATGGCTGCTACCATCTTAGTTGAGTTAATTTGCATATCTGCTCCTGATTGGTTGGTGGGCGTGGCTTATGGGTGTAACAGAGTGAGGGTTAATTTGCATATTACTCTTTTATTAGATTAGACTAGGGGCCTGGTGCACAAAAATTTGTGCACTCGGGGGGTGGGGGGTCCCTCAGCCCGGCCTGTGCCCTCTTATAGTCTGGGACACCTCGGGGGGGAATGTCCACCTGCTGGCGTGCCTGGCCAGCCTGGTGAGGGGCTGAGGGCCATTTTCAGGCTGCCCACAGCACCTTCAGGGTTCGTGCACTAGGGGGTGGGAGGGCTGGTGAGTGCAGTCCTGGATGTTTCCCACCGGAGGGCCCACGATCGCACATACCTGGTGGGCCCCCACTGCTGAGGGGACACACCTGGCACAGAGCTGGGTGGCCAGCCAGGGGCAGACTCTGGTGCAGGATCCCTCGGTGGGGCCCTGCTGCTGAGCAAACACAGCCGGGGTGGAGCCGGGCAGCGGACTGGCTTCGGATTCTCCGCACTGTGCAGCAGATGCTCCTGCATGCCCTGTGGAGACCCCTGGGGGGCGGATGAAGGTAGTGGACCCTGGACGGGTGCTCCTGGATGCCCCGCAGAGGCCCCCAGGGGGCAAAGCCAGGCAACAGACCCAGAATGGCTGCTCCTGCACACCCTGCAGAGGCCTCGCGCTCTCACATGCCCTGGGGAGGCCCGAGACAGGCGCTCCTGGACGCCCTGAGGAGGCCCCTGGGGGGTGGAACCAGGCCGCGCACCCAGGATGGCTGCTCCTACAAGCCCCATGAAGGACCCTCTCTCCCGCACGCCTGGTGGAGGCCCCCGGGGGGCGGAGCCAGGCAGTGGACCCGGGACGGGCACTCCTGGATTACCCGAGGAGACCTCAGGCTGGACCCACCCCCACTGAGCTGACACACCTGGCACAGCTATGCTGGCTGCGGAGGCTCCCAGTGCAGAGCCGCCCTGCCAGCCTCCATCTTGGCTGGGTTAATTTGCATACAGCTGCTCTGATTGGCTGGTGGGCTTGGCCGTGAGCAGAGGCTCAGGCAGCCTAGGCAGGCAGTTGCAACAGAAGCCTCTGGTTTGCTCTAGCTCCATGGCTGCTGGCCTCCATCTTGGCTGGGTTAATTTGCATACAGCTGCTCTGATTGGCTGGGAGGCATGGCTTGGCTGGTGGGCATGGCTGTGAGCAGAGGCTCAGCCAGCCTAGGCAGGCAGTTGCAACAGAAGCCTCTGGTTTGCTCTAGCTCCATGGCTGCCGGCCTCCATCTTGGCTGGGCTAATTTGCATACATCCCTCTGGTTGGCTGGGAGGTGTGGCTTGGATGGTGGGCGTGGCTTAGGTGTCTCAGGTAATGGTCAATTTGCATATTACTCTTTTATTATATTAGATAAGCTTTAAAAAGTTTATAAAATTATAAACTTTTAAAAAAAAAACAGTAGAAAATCTTCAGGATCCAGGGCCAAGCAAAGAGCTCAGACTTGAAATCAAAAGTATAATCTATAAAAATAAAAATTGATAAACTGGACTTCCTAAAAATTAAAAACTTTTGCTCTGAGAAAGACCAAATTAAGAATATAAAAAGATAAGCTTTAGCACAGTAGAAAATATTTGCAAACCACTTATCTGACAAAGGACTAGTATCTGGAATATATAGAGCTATCAAAAGTCAACCGTGAAAAAGCAAATAACTTAACTAGAAAATGGATAAAGATGTTAAGAGAAATTTCATCAAAAGAGAATAGGCAGATGGCAAATAAATACATGAAAAGATATTCTGTTTCACTAATCATTGGGGAAATGAACGTTAAAACCATAATGAGATATTACTACACACTTATAAGAATGGTTAAAATAGACAACAGTAATGCTAGTGAAGATTAGAAAACTGGATCACTCTCATATTGCTGGTGAGTACATTCACACTGAAAAAACAGTTTGGCATTTTCTTACACTAACCATAGCACCATTGCATTCTTGGTTATCCAGAGATATAAAACCTTGTGTTCACACAAAAACCTATCTATGAATCTTTATGCAGCTTTATTCACAGTAACCCCAAACTGGAAATTACCCAGATGTCCTTCAATGGGCAAATGGTTAAATAAACTACAGTCCATCTATATCATGGATTAAAACTCAACAATAAAAAAGAATGAACTACTGCCTGGCTGGTGTGGCTCAGTGGTTGAACATTGACCTATGAAACAGAAGGTCACAGTTTGATTCTCAGTCAGGACACATGCCTGGGTTATGGGCTCCATCCCCAGTAGGGTGCATGCAGGAGGCAGCCGATCAATGATTGCTTTATCATTGATGTTTCTATCTCCCTCTCCCTCTCCATCTTTGAAATAAAAAATATATTTAAAGAGAAAAAAAAAAGGAATAACTACCTGGATGAATCCCAGGGAACTGTGTTGAGTGAGAAAAGCCAATCTGAAAGGTTACATACAGTATAATCCCATTTATATAACACTCTAGAAATGAGAACAGATGAGTGATTTCCAGGGGAGTGGTGTAGGAGGGAAGTAGGTTTGGCTATAAAAGGACAAGGTGCAGAATCTCAGGGGTGATGGAAATGTACTGTATCCTGACTATGTATAAATGTCATCATCCCAGTTGTGAGACTGAGCTATCGGTTTTGCAAGTTTTTAGCATTCTGAAACATTGAATAAATTATGGGATCTTACCATATTATTTTTAAAAACTGCATGTGAATCTACAATTATCTTAAAGTAGTTTAATTTAAAAAAATTACAGCTAATGGAGAAAACTTTTAAATTATCTAAAATTAGAGACAGAAAGGGAAAGAGAGATGGGGAGAGAGAGATGGAGAAAGGGAGAGAGAGAGGGGGGAGAGAGAGAATGAATCTTGGACGTGAGAAACATCGCTTGGTTGCCTCCTGCTGCACACACCCTGACCAGGAATTGAATCTGCAAGCTGGCTATGTGCCCTCACCAGAAATTAAACTGGCCACCTTTTTGGTGCACAGGATGCTGTTCCAATAAACTGGCCATGACAGAGGGAGACAATTTTTGATTAGAAGAATTCACCAAGCATACCTGTCAGAGGCTGCTATTGTAAGCTAAAAAGCTTAACAGCTCAAGGGCAAGAAAATCCTATCTAATAAGAGTAATATGCAAATTAGGCATCACTCCATCACAAAGATGGCCACCTCAATGGCCACAAGATGGCAGCGCCCATAGCCACATCCTAATAAAGAGTAATATGCAAATTAGGCATAACTCCGTCACAAAGATGGCCACCCCCATGGCCACAAGATTGCAGCGCCCAGTCTGGCTCAGCCCCGCTACTGAGGTCGTCAGGCCTGTTAGCCAGGCAGGTGGCGGGGGAGGCAGGGGGCCCGAGGATGGAATAGGCGATCAGAGCGGGCTGGGGGTTCCCTGCTCAGGGCAGAGGCCTTTGCCAGAGGCCTCAGGTATGGGCAAGGGCAGAGACAGTGATCAGAAGGGTATGAGGGTTTCCTACCCAGACATAAGGCCTAGGCGAGAGGCCTCAGGCCTGGGCAGGGGCAAGGCTGAAGACCGCAGGGGCCTGGGCTCCACAGAGCCAGTGATTGAAGGGGGAGGGGCAGAGCCTGCGATCGCAGCGTCCTGGGCACCGGTGGAGCTGGCAAAGCAACGATCTGGGGGTCCCCTGCCCAGGCCTGCAGCCTTGGCCAGAGGCTGCAGTGGAGCAGAGGCAGAGCTGGTGATTTCAGGGCCTTGGCAGAGGCAGAGCCAGTGATTGGAGGGGCAGAGGCAGAGCCTGCGATCACAGAGGTTTGGACACCGGTGGAGCTGGTGATCGCAGGGGTCTGGGGGTCCTCTACCCAGGCCTGTAGCCTTGGCCAGAGGCTGTAGTGGGGCAAGGGTGGAGCCCATAATTGGAGGGGCCTGGGGGTCCCCTGCCCAGGCCTGCAGCCTTGGCTAGAGGCTGCCAGTGGGGCAAGGGCAGAGACAGCGATAGGAGGTGGCAGGATCAGAGCCGGTGATTGCAGAGGCCTGAGCTCTGTGAAGCCAGTGATCAGAGGGGCTTGGGGGTCTTCTGCCCAGGCCTGCAGCCTCAGCCAGAGGTTACAGGCCTGGGCAGGGGTGGAGCTGGGATTGTAGGGGCGGGGTAGAGCTGATGATTGGAGTGAACTACAGAGGAAACACCTTTTCTGACCGCTCATTGGCTAAGCTCCCTGTATGCCACTGGTAATATTCTTAGTAACTTGGGTATTAAGAATCCAAAAACTCGATCTAGAGATTTTCCACCACACTCCTGGAGAAAATATATGAAGGTCCACTGCTGGAGGGCTAAGAAATGTCATATCCTGCCCTAGCCGGTTTGGCTCAGTGCATAATACCTCAGCCTGCTGACTGCAGGGTCTGGGTTCAATTTTGACCAAGGGCATGTACCTAGGTTGCATACTCCTCCCTGGCCAGGGCCCAGGTCAGGGCATATGCAGGGGGCAACCAATCAAAGTGTTCCTCTCACTTTGATGTTTCTCTCTGTTTTTCCTTTCTCTTCCACATTCTCTGAAAATCAATGGAAACATGTCCTCAGGTGAGGATAAAAAAAAAGAAATGTCATATCCTATGAAAGACACATCTTGAACATGTCTAAAGAAAGTTGTCATTTGTTCACGGTGAAGGAATTGGAGTCCGTGTTGATGAAAACACCTTGGTGGCTGTGGTGATTGGCAGTGGCTGCAGGAGCGGGGCGATGGGGCTGGTGGCTTCCCCTGATTAGCCTGGTCGCCTCCCACAAAGGGAGGACAGAATGCGGCTTAGGCCCACTCCCCAAGGGGATCAGGGAGTGGGCCTAAGCCATCAGTAGGATACCTCCTAAGGGCTCCCAGTATGTGAGAGGGGGCAGGCTGGGCTGAGGAACCCCCTCCCCCAGTGCATGAGTTTCATGCACTGGGTCCCTAGTCTAATCTAATAAAAGAGTAATATGCTAATTGTATCACTTCGCTACATCCCAAGCCATGCCCACCAGCCAATCAGAGCGAGTATATGCAAATTAACCTAACCAAGATGGCGGCCGGCAGTCACTGAGCTAGAGCCAAAAGGAGGCTTTGTTGTCCCGACAATGGAGGAAGCTGCCTCCCTAGGCCGGCTGTGGCTTCTGCTCATGGCAACAAAGTTTCAATTATAGAAGATAAATAAATCCCAGATACCTGCTTCCAGCCAGCCTCACTGGGAGCTTAGGTGGCTGGGGGATGTGGCCAACCTGCAAACAGCCATCAGCCTCTCACCCAGGATGGCCAGACCCTCATGGGGTGAGTGTCCCTGCGGGGGGGCTGGGCCAGCCTGAAAATGGCCCTCAGCCCCTCTCTCAGGCTGGCCAGGAACCCCAGCAGGACCCCCACCCTGATCCGGGACACACTTCAGGGCAAACCAGCTGGCCCCCACCCATGCACCAGGCCTCTATCCTATATAGTAAAAGGATAATATGCAAATTGACCCTAACAGCAGAACAACTGGGAATGACAGGTCACTATGACACACACTGGCCACCAGGGGGCAGGTGCTCAATGCAGGAGCTGTCCCTGGTGGTCAGTGCACTCCCACAGGAAAAGCTCTGCTCAGCCACAAGCCAGGCTGCCAGTAGTGGTGGAAGCCTCTCCTACCTCCTCTGCAGCGCTAAGGATGTCCAACCGCAGCTTAGGCCTGCTCTCCGCTGGCAAGTGGACATCCCCCAAGGGCTCCCGGACTGCCAAAGGGATGTCTGACTGCCAGCTTAGGCCCAATTGCATGGGGAGCAGGCCTAAGCCAGCAGGTGGACATCCCCCGAGGGTTCTCAGATTGCAAGAGGGCACAGGCCGATCTGAGGGACTCCCCGAGTGCACAAATTTTTGTGCACCAGGCCTCTAGTACTAGTAATATAACAGAGTAGAATATTTTATCCTCACAATAATGAATATCAGTATATGAAGATCAATCTACATTTATCATAATCTGTATAAAAGATTATAGAAATATACATTGTAATTTAGAAATATTTATATTAAAATGTTAAAATAAAGTTTGTATAATCTATAAGTATTCCATTTAAGATAATGCTATTCCTGCACCACCCATAATTGATCTTTGACTCCTTTTGACTCTACCTACTCAAACTCAACTCTACCTCAGATCACTATAACAGCTTTTTGCCTCTTCTCTTTGCCTATAGCCTGTCCTTCAAGCCATCCTCCACCACATTGTTATAGAGCTAAAATGTAAATCTAATCATGACACTTCCATTTTACTATTTCAACAGCATCTCAGAGTCCTAACAATAGAGTTTAATTTCTTTAGATTGGACAGAAAAGTTTTTTTTAAGTGAAATGTCTCTTGCCAACTCTATAGCTTCATCTCCTGATGATCTGCATTTTCCTGTGCCTAAATCACACAAAAGTTTTCTCTTATATTTCATAACATTAAGCTTTTTCAATTATTGTTCTCTTTGCTTAAAACATATTTGCTCCTTGTTTTCCCTGGTTACCTAATAACCTTTATTATTCCTTGTCTTGTAGCGTATAAAATATGCTTCCATAGTATCTTGTAAGTGACTCTATCAGAGTATTTATTGCATACCATTGCCATCTTTTACTACTTTACTTTCAGTAATTTGAAAGCAGAAACCATGCATTTTATTTTTATTCTACAGTATTTTAAACCAGTAAAAGCTGAGTAAATATTTCACATGGTCAATGATAACTTCCAAATATACTAAATTTATATTATCAATAATATACTCACTGATATTTAAACCTACTGATTTCTAAATTTATTTGAATCTATTTATATTTTTTAGCTTACACCATATCTTCATTTATGGGGGTCTGACAAATATGACTTATTGTATAAAGTATAATTCCTTCCATTTATTATAAAGGTACATTTTTTTCTGCTTTATGGGCAATTCCTAACTCTGTCATTCTCACTAATAGCTAATGCAGCTATCCTCTACTTCATGTTCACAAACTAATTCATTTCATGATTCTCTAGGTAGTTTTTCATGCCTTAAAGGAATCTTTTTTATTATATACTAGTGGCCCAGTGCACGAAATTCATGCACATTAAAAGGGGATTAATTAGAGGAAATATTTTAATATTGCTATTTGCCATTTCTCTATAATAGAAGTGTCAGAGATTAAAGAAAATTAATAAAACGTATATGAAAATCTTCTTCCTGTCAGAGTCTGGGGTACACCATGGAACCCAGAGTCAAGTCTTCAACCACCCACATGCACCTCAAAATCGCTTGAGACCCAAACCTGGACGGCCCCCCTTCATTGGTCTAGATCCAGACCCGGCTGGTCCCACTCTGTCAAGCCCTGCCAGGTGGGGGGTTGCATCCTGAGGTCCCCCATCAAGCCCTACTGGGTGGAGGGAGTAGCCTGTGATCCCCCAGCCTGGCGCCAGGGCAGAGGGCACAGTCTGAAGTCCCCTGGCCTGGTGCTGGGGTGGGGGGCATAGCCTGAGGTCCCCTGGCCCAGCACCAGGCCGGAGGACACATCTTGAGGGCCCCCGTCAAGTCCCGCTGGGTGAGGGGCATGGCCTGAGGTCCCCCGGCCTGGCACCAGGGAAAGAGGGTGCAGCCTGAGTTCCTCTGGCCTGGTGCCAGGGCGGGGGGAGCAACCTGAGGTCTCCTGTCAAGCCCTGCGGGTGGAAGGCACAACCTGAGGTCCCTTGTCAAGCCCCATGCAGGAGGTGGGTGGGTGCGCAGCCTCAGGTCCCTGCTGATTGCTCCTTAAGGCTCGTTATGGAAACTTAGCCTCAGCTGTGGGTGCAAATTGACCAGAGTGATGGTCAATTTGCATATTCCCTCTTTATTATATAGGATTTTAGTGATTCTTCCCAAGGGCTTGTCCCTCATCTGTTATTTGGTAGTGTTTCTTCTTCTCTTTTTGGGGGCTATTTTGCCTATTCTGACCTTTTCTCTCTTATTCTGTCAGTTACACAGAAATTTTACTGATCATCTGTATATGCTTACATCATATTGTTTAAAAATGTATAAAAGCTCCTTTTAAAATCTTTACTTCTTAAAATTTATTACAATAGCTTTTCTTCATAAAGTCACATTTAATCTATTGCCATTTCTAAAGTTTAATGGTAAAATAAAATATTTTCCCCTGATATTATGTTTAATCATTGATAATCAACTATGTTTGTTGAATGAATAAATGCCTGTTCATTTATTTACCAAAAGACAGTCCTAAAATTGAAAATTAAAAACAATGTAGGAAATAAATTAGTTTATTTCTTTTATGTGTATGTGTAACTTTAAATCACTTGGTCTACAAAGCAGCATCTTAGAAAGTTACTTGAGGATGTGCTCCAGCAAACTAATGACATAGGACAAAATGAAAACAGGAATGCTATGGGAGGCAAGAAACTGTGGCTCCAACTCTTAGGAGCAATAAAGGGCAGTGCCAGGATGCCAGTGTGCATTAGGCCTAAAAGGTAACCATACCTATTGATTAGGGAAGAGGTCTGAAAAGGAAGCAAAGGAATCCATTGTACAGACACAATGTGAGAATGAAAAACACGGGAATATGGTAAAACATACAAGAAAAATACTGGGAAATAAAAAAGCAAACAAGGAGTAAAAAAATCAAATGAGTGATTTTTTGTTAGCAATTAATGGAAATAAAGCACTTGGTACTATGAATATTTTTCTTTGCATACTACTAGGGATAGCACTGGCAATGTCAAAGTATAACTGACAAATAATGAAAGTAGACTAGAAAAAAATATTTTAACATCCTCCCAACAAATAGGTGACCATAATGTGAGTGAACAGTATGAACTTAGATGATGTAAAGCATAAATGGATAGATAATAGTAAGGCCAAAAAGACCATAATGATACATATTTAAAAAATTCATTAGTGTATACATAATTTGACCCCCTTTATAAAAGGTGAACTATATAGACAAAATAAAAATATACTTTATTTATCTCAGAGACGAAAGGAGAGTGAGAGAGAAACATCAATAATGAGAGAGAGAAAAAAATAATGAGAGAATCACTGATTGGCTGCCTCCTGCATGGCCCCCTACTGGGGATCAAGCCCAAAACCCAGGCATGTGCCCTGACTGGGAATTGCACCATGACTTCCTGGTTCATAGGTCCACACTCAACCACTGAGCCACACAATTAATAATGAAATTGTACTGGAAAATGTTCTGTGTTTTAGAATTTTAAATCAATTATTTCCCACATCAAAATTTATATAAATGTTTGATGAGAGAAGACAAATAGGAAGTTTAAAGATCAAATCCAGCCTGGCTGGTGTGGCTCAGTGGTTGAGTGTCAACCGATGGACCACGGAGTCATGGTTTGATCCCTGGTCCGGGCATATGCCTGGGCTGTGGCCTTGATCACCAGGAGAGGGTGTGCAGAAGCAGCCAATCGATGATCCTCTCTCATCATTGGTGTTTTTATCTCTCCTCCCTTCCTCTCTCTGAAATCAATAAAAACATCTAAACTAATAAAAGCGAAATATTAAAATTAACCGTTTCTCCGAGACAGGGTAAGCCATGCCCACCAGCCAATCAGAGCGGCTGTATGCAAATTAGCCCAGCCAACATGGCGGCCGCCACTCACGGACCTGAGTAAACAGCCCTTTCCATTGCGGCAGCAGCGAAAGTGAAGCTGCGCCCTTCAGCTCAGCTCC
>PVJC01054715.1:0-10415 GCA_004026665.1 Murina feae | reverse complement strand
GCCTGAGCCACACCTGCCGCCATGGTTGCGCTGCTGGCCTCCATATTGGCTGAGTTAATTTGCATACAGCCACTCTGATTGGCTGGTGTGTGTGGCTTAGATGGTGGACATGGCTTAGGCATCCCGGACAAACGGTTAATTTCAATATTACTCTTTTATTAGAGTATATGAAGAGATGCCATGATTACAATGAAGGGAAAGGAAGGGTTACTGGTTGAATGGAGTTTAATACTTAGGATTCAAATGTGGGGATTTAATCTTCTCATTTAATGAGGAAGATTTTTAGTCCTTGAAAGTAGACAAAAATGAACTGGCTCCAACATTGTCATAACAAGGCTCTGCTCTCACCTGCAGCTTCCTCATTCTGGCAGAAGTCTTGAAACTGCACTGTCTCCCTGGCTTAGTCACTTTTTTGCCCTCAATTCAGCAGTCACTGAGTGTGGAAGGCATAGCTTTGATCTACTGAAAAGCTCAGGCTCTCCCTGAAGATTAGGCTGTCAGTCAGAAGATGTAAGATATACCACTTGTCAGAAAACGTGGCTCCGGTAATACACATAAAGAGATGAAACACAGTAAAGTACATCTTCTCACTGATCCTATCTCTACATGTTTAGTCACTTCTTGACGCTCTTTGTGGCAACTCTCATATCTAGAAAGTCAACACTATGTATATGAGCAAAAGTTTACTGTGTTTTTCTGCTTTAAGTAAGCTGGTCAATTTAATTAAAGAGTTACTTGCTGAGTTTTACCCTGTATCTCTAGACTAGAATGGTAAGAGACTTGGCTAGAAATCACAAATGCTTAAGTTTATGCTTAGAAAATTATAAAAACAAACATAAAATTGAAATTTGATGCTAAAATTATTTTTTTAAGCTGTTCTCAGTTACACGTCACTGCACCATCTCTTCATTCCAATGTAAATAGTCCATTTTGGGAAACAAAAAAATATGAGCAAGCAAATAAACATTTTATTTTATTTATTCTTGTATAAGTCTGATTATTTAATTTTCTTCATGGGATGAGTAAATCCTATATAATAAAAGCCCAGTGACCAAACAGCAGAATGACCAGTCAACCAGTCTTTATGACATGCACTGGCCACCAGGGGGCAGACGCTCAATGCAGGAGCTGCCCCCTGTTGGTCAGTGTGCTACCATTGTGGGAGTACCACTTGGCTCAGTGGCTGCTCCCACTGCAAACCCTGGGCCAATAGGCAGAAACCCAGGCTGTGACTGTTGCTTCCTCGTCCCAGGCTCCTCCTTACTCCCTGCTGCCTCCTCCAGACACCTGCAGGCCACACAGCGCCACTGCTTCAGGCTCACAGAGCTGACCCTGGAGGCTAGGAGGTGGGTTCATGGCCACTGCAGGACTGAGGCCTACTCTGCTGCTTCTAAGTGCTATTGCCCTGGGCCCGGACTCAACAAGGTCCCCTGGAGAGGCGAATGCTCAGGCTCCGTGGAAGATGCTGGACCAGGGAGCACTAGCTCAGAGGGTGGGTCCACAGCTGCTTAGTTAACTGGGATGAGCGGCGCTCCCATAGTGGGCCAATCCCCACAGGCTACACCTCTCACCAGTGCACAAATCCCATGCATCGGGGCTCTGGTTTTAATAATACAGAACTATAATGAGGTGTTTAAATTTTTATGATGCCAAAGGCCTAAGTGGCTTAAAAGAAATTAAAACTTAGCAAGCAACAAATTTCAATTTTATGTATGTTTTTAGACTTTTATAAGCATGTGATTTAAGCACTGTCATTTTTAGCTCAAGCCTTTTAACCTCTTATCATTCTACTGGTCTAAAGAAATGAGAAATGGGAGGGGTAACTAGAAACCACAAAGATTGTGTGAAGCTACTCAATTCTTAGGGACCAGTGATCTTGTTCAAGGATGCAGTCAGCCCAAGGAAACCAGAGCGGGGAAGAGTTGAGCTGCCTGGCTTTCCTCTAGTCCTTCACTCTGACCTCCCGCCCAAGAGATTCTAACAATACGGATTACATTGCAGAGCATTTTCCCTGCTAAGTGCTTCTTGTCCTGAACTCATGTTTACTCAAATTCCCTTGCACTGCACGGATATATGTTCCTCAGTGTGATAATATGTAATTATATAATAAGCAAAATTTTCCTGCAATAACTGAGGTTATTGCTTCTTTCAAAAATGAATCCATCTGGCCCAGCCATGGTGGCTCAGTGGCTGAGTGTCAACATATGAACCAGATGGTTTGATTCTTGGTCAGGGCACCTGCCAGGGTTTCAGGCTTGATCCCCAGTGTGGGACATGATCATTTCCTCTCATCGTCGATGTTTCTATCTCTCTCTCCCTTTCCCTTCCTCTCTGAAATCAATAAAAATATTTTTTTTAAAAAAGAAGCAATCTGACTTCCACAGCTCTGTGCAATAAAATAAATATTGCCATGTTAACTAACATCTTCATAGAAATAATTTTTAGTAAGAGGAAGCTTTTTAAAAAAACAAAAACATTAACAAAACCACATTTTAAGTGAAATAAAGTTATAAAGATCATTCTAACATCTCTTCATAATTGAAATAAAACCACAAAAAATCACAAAACAACAACAAATCCTAATCAATGCACAGCATCTGACTTGAAAATACCTGCAATCTAAGACTTCACATAATAGTTCTATCATTCGAAATATCACTAGAAAAAATATCTTTCCTGCAAAGAAAAAAATTAAGATTATTCCTCCTCAGCCCCTCACCTAGCCTCTAATGAGAAAAACAAAGACTAGCAAACATTCAGAAGCAATGGCAATCAGTAGACTAAATGGCATCAATTCAATTAATATTTACTAACCTATTAAGCATCTCATATGTGTCAGGTACTGGGCTTGACAATAATATCAAGATAGATTTTTTCAAGAATAAAAAACATAGTGAAAATAACTACACAATTTACAAATTATCTATGTGATAATAAAGGAGTATCATGTCCTATAAAAATTCAAGATTTTTGTTTTACAAAAGTTAAATAAATCACAATACCTTATGAAACATCAATAAGGCTCATCATTATTAAATGTAATGATGGCCAAAAGAAACTGTGTCATAAGATCATCACCTTCAGATGTCCCACATTCTACTCTAGCCTTATTCCTATATTATAGGAGACTTCTGTCAATATTCTGCAAAAAAATAGTTCACTCATCTTCCCTGTCATTAAGTGAGTACGAATGTGAAGCTGTATCCCAATTCTTTTCTTCTACTCTCATCATCATATTCTCTAAAACAGTTACTTCATGTGAGTCTAAATTTAAGAATTTAGACTACTAAGTATAAGTATTAGACTATTAAGTATAAATATTAAGTATAAGTATATGTGGCTAAATGGCTATTGCTTACTTAATCACAGGCATACAGGAAAAGCAATGAATCCATAAAACTACTTTCAACTTAACCCGTTACTGTAGCTTTTTTTTTGAGTTTTAAGAAACTGAGTGCCCACAGAAATGTTTATACTTCTTACAACAAGAAATATGTAGTGAAAATAGTTTGAATTTACCAAGGTTACCACGAGTTCATGGGGTTTTTTTTTTACAACTAGAAAGCATGAAAAGAAAATGGAAATCTTAGCTTTACCAGACAATGGAATAAGTTAGATACTGGAAGGGTTAGCATAAAATCACTGAAGTGGACTTTCATAAATTCAAAAGGAATACCAAGAGGGCAGATTTGTTTGCATATATTAGAAATGAAAGAACCACCAGGGAGCATTGAATTCAATTGCCTTGCGTTGCATAGAAGAAGAGGTTATTTAACATCTGTAGGGTCACTGCGCTGTTAAAGAGACGATTTCTGATGATTCCTGTAGAGTGTTCTCAGCAGTACAAACTATCTTCCACTAGGGCATCTATTTCCCCCTTAACATAGACTTCTTTTTTTTATTAAAATGAAATTTCAGTTTCTATTAAGAATTCAAAAATATGTTAAAAGCAATAATTTGCATTTAATTTCCTTTGGTAAGATAATGCAATTGTCAGATAACTGCACTAGGGTTTATCATAATGAATTTCCATAGTTTATTGTAGGTAAGTCAATATATTGTAGATATGCAAAGTCTTAGACCAGAGAAAGAATTGAATGAATGTAATTAATGAATTCAAAGGATGAGCAAGACAATTGTAAAAGGTTTTGGTTTTCTGTGGGCAGACAGAAAATTAGAATATGAGACATTTTCATTTATATACATATACATAGTAATTGAGCATTAGTTTTGTGCCTGTGACTCTGCAAAATGTAAAAGGTACATGATGGATGAAATTAAGTTTCTGCTGTCACAGGCTTAGAAAAATGGATATAACAAAGGAAGATCGTTATAGTATTTTAAAATGTATATATGCTCCGACATATGTGCACACAAGTTATTATGGTAGCCTCATGATTGGGTGGAATTACAGAAATCTTTCTTAGGAAATGATACATATGCTGGGTTTTAAATAGCAGAGTTTGGAGTAGTGTGTAAGGAAAGGAATTCCCAATCAGAAGGGGCAGCAATAGCAAAGCAACAATAAAAGACACAACTTATCGTAGAGTAAAACGTTATCAGGTCCCAAATTTCTTAGAGAAGCTGGACAGAAAGTGGGGTAGAAGTCATAGTGTCTCTGGGTTCTAAAAGAGACTATGACCCTAATCCTAGCAATAATTCATGACTATTGGCAATGCCGTTACAACCCAGAGGAGATCAAATTTCAGTTGACAACCAGAAAACCATAATTTACTCAAAAGCAACTAATTGCGATGATGCTGTGGAAAGCCAAACTAAAGTTCACCTTAGTATTAGAATAAAAGGGTACTTAGGTCCACTGCCCATTTTTTGATTGAGTGTTTATTTTCCTTTTGTTAAGTTGTATGAGTTCCCTGTAAATGTGGGAGATTAAACGCTTATCAGTGATAACATTAGCAAATATGACCTAAATAGATATTTTTCAAAAGAAGACAGAAGGAAGGCCAAGAGACATATGAAAACGTGCTCAAAGTCACTAATCATTCAAGAGATGCAAATCAAAATGACAATGGAGTATCATCTCGCACCGGTCAGAATGGCTATCATCAACAACTCAACAAAGGACAAGTGATGGCGAGAATATAGAGAAAAAGGAGCCCTCTTGCACTGCTGGTGGGAATGCAGACTGGCGCAGCCACTGTGGAAAACAGTATGGAGTTTCCTCAAAAAATTAAAAATGGAACTCCCATTTGACCCAGTAATCCCACTTCTAGGAATATATCCCAAGAAACTAGAAACACCAATCAGAAAGGATATATGTACCCCTAAGTTCATAGCAGCACAATTCGCCATAGCTAAGATTTGGAAACAGCCTAAGTGCCCATCAGCAGATGAGTGGATTAAAAAACTGTGGTACATCTACAAAATGGAATGCTATGCTGTGGTAAAAAAGGAAGGAACTCATCATTTGCAACAGCATGGATGGAGCTGGAGAGCATTATGCTAAGTGAAATAAGCCAGTCAGAGAAAGATAAATATCACTTGATCTTGCTAATTTATGGAATATAATGAACAACATAAACTGATGAACAAAAACAGATCCAGAGACAGAGAAGCATTGATCAGACAATCAAACCTCAGAGAAGGTGGCGGGGTGGGGATAAGGGGGAGAGATCAACCAAGGGACTTGTCTGCATGCATATAAGCCTAACCAATGGACACAAACAATAGGGGGGTGAGGACATGAATGAGAGGGAAGGGTGATGGGGAATAAGGACACATATGTAATACCTTAATCAATAAAGAAATTAAAAATAAATGAAAATAAAATTGCCCACAGACAAAACAAAACAAACAAAAACAAAACAAAACAAAAAGGGGGTATGGCAAAATAAAACAATCCTATATTAGGAATATGTTGAAAATTACATTAGAAATACACTATGTAAATATGTTCATACAAATTTGTCATAAAAATTTTAAAAAATCATTCATGTTTACTTTTCCATCACTGTGTTTTCCATTAGCAAAATAATGTTTACACATTGCTGAGCACAGAATACAGACTATAGTTTCCTATAAATGTATTATGAAGGACATGCTGGGGGTGAGAGATCTGTAATGAGAATGTCTACTCTATATTTAGAAATTTATTCTTGATAGAAAAGATATTGAACTCTGGGCAAATCTGGAACAAATGTTCCAATTTTTAAATCGATTAAATATGCTCAAGTGAAGTCAACCTTGTTTTTTATGAGTCTTGCCAAATTCCTCCCAGCATAGTTACAGAAAGATACGCTATTCTCTCAAATGTCAGCCCCATAATATTGGTGCCTAGGAGAGTACCAAACCTATGATATGTTTAGAGGAGTTTCAACACAAGAAAAGAGTTGACGGAAGTTTAAAGTAAAATGCACCTAGTCATGATTATATTCCTATTCTGATCTCAGTTACCTTACACAGAAGACAATGTAAATTATATCTCTCTTATTTCAGAGTCCTGAATAACTTCTGGTTTAATCATAATTGCCTTATGTAAAAATTGTTGTTTCTTATGTCCTGTGTTCAAAAATTGGGTGAGAAAAATTATGCTCAATTATCCTTTAATTTTTTTATATTTCTAAAATCTATAATTACATGACTTATTTTATTTTAAACATATTAAAGTCTATATTTACAACGGTCTGATTTCTTAATTAAATATATTCTATTGTTTTTTGTAGGTAATATTTATTGGGCATTTCCATATCCCAATTACATATTCAACTGCCTTATATGTATAAATTTATTCATTTATACCACCATTCTATACATTCACTATTATTGCTAATTTACATACATATAAATTTTGAGAGGGGTTCAAGAGATAAAAGTATAGTTTACTACTTGATATTCAGAAATGTGAATCAAACCAAGTCAGTCTTATTCTAGAAATTCTCTCTCTCCTCTCTCTCTCAATGTCTCTCTCTTTTGCTTTCTATATATATATCCTACATAATAAAGAGCTAATATGCAAATGGTCATCACACCCCTGTGCCCTTGCAATGGGGCCAGGAGACCTGAGGCCACACCCCCCTCCCCAGCACCAAGGCTGGGGGATCTGAGGCCACACTCCCTGCCCTGCAGGTCTTGACAGGGGCAGGGGCAGGGCCTGTGAGTCTGGGTCTCACGGGAATGTGCAGGGACTTGACCCTGGGTGCTGCGGCATGCCCCAGACTCTTACAGGAGGGAGATTTTCATATACATTTTATTTCATCTCCGATACTTCTATTATAGAGAAAGGGCAAATAGCAATATTAAAATATTTCCTCTAATTAATTCCCTTTTAATGTGTACAAATTTCATGCACTGGGCCACTAGTGTGTGTGTGTATGTGTATGTGTGTGTGAGTATATATATATATATATGTGTGTGTGTATATATATATATATATATATATACATATACATGTGTGTGTGTGTGTATATATATATATATATATATATAATCTAATAAAAGATTACTCCGAGACGCATAAGCCATGCCCACCAGCCAAGCCACGCCCACAAGCCAATCAGAGCAACTGTATGCAAATTAACCCAGGCAAGAGCAAACAGGAGGCTTCCATTGCACCAGCGATGGAGTTGAAACTGCCTGCCTAGTCCAGCTGGACCTCTGCTCAATGCCACATAGTTTCAATTATAGAAGTCACAGAGCTAAAGCAAACAGGAGGCTTCGTTGTCTGCCTAGGCCTCCACTCAAAGCAACAAAGTTTCAATTTGTTGCCTTGCTGGGACATTGGGTCAATGGGAGCTGTGGGCAGCTTGAAAACAGCCCTTAGCCCCTGACCAAGGCTTACCAGGCACCCCAGTAGGGATCTGAACCCTGAAGGGGATGTGGGCAGCCTGAAAACGGCCCTCTGCTTCTCACCCAGGCTGGTCACACCCTCATATATAGTAGAGTCCCAGTGCACAAATATTTGTGCATTTAGGGGGGAGTTCCTAAGCCTGGCCTGTGCCCTCTCACAGTTTGGGACCTCTCTGGGGCTGTCCACCTGCTGGCATGCCTGGCCAGCCTGAGTGAGGGGCTGATGGATGTTTGCAGGCTGGCCAAGCCCCCCAGTGGGGACCCTCACCCCTTGGGGGTGTGGCCAACATGGGTGAGAGGCTGAGGGCCATTTTCAGGCTGTCCACAGCTCCTTCAGGGTTCAGGTCCCTCCTGTGGTTCCTGGCCAGCCTAGGTGAGGGGCTGATGGCTGTTTGAAGCGAGGCTGGCTAGAAACTGGTATCTGGAATTTATTTAACTTCTAAAGTTGAAACTTTGTTGCTTTAACTTGACGTTGGGTCAATGGGAGCTGTGGGAGTCTGAAAATGGCCCTCAGCCCCTCAACCAGGCTGGCCACACCCCCAGGGGGTGAGGTTCCCACTGAGGGGCTTGGCCGGCCTGCAAACAGTCATCAGCCCCTCACCCTGGCTGGCCAGGCATGCCAGCAGGTGGACATCTCCCGAGGGGTCCCAGACTGTGAGAGGGCACAGGTCAGGTTGAGTGCCCCCCCCCCCCGCCGCCAGTGCACAAATTTTTATGCACCGGGCCCCTAGTGTGTGTGTGTATATATATATATATATATATATATATATATATATATATATATATATATATATATATATATATTCTCGCTTACTACAAGTAATTTGACATATTTTGTTCATAGAGATTTTAATCTTCCACAAAATAAATGATAAATATATAGTTATCTCATGAAAATGATGTAGCAAACTCAACATTGCCATATCATGTGTTTGAGCTTTTTTTCAATAGAAATGATAAAATTGTTTTAAACTATTCACATCCTTTTTTTTTAATGTCCATCTTCACACTATGAGTTTTTCAATATCATTTATGGATACCTGGGAGGAGAAAATAGATATTGCTGTATCTAATGAGTTGAGAGGCAGGAAATGTTTAAATGTGTTTTTGCTATATTGGTGAAGTCTGGTACAAAATGAATTTCAATCAGTTATTTTTTTAATGAATCAATTTAGAGTAGAACACATCATATTCAGTTTTCCACAAGCCATGTTCTTTACAGGTGAAGTCAGAAACTCTCTTCAGTTCTCAAAGTCTTAGATCATTCCTTTCCTCCCTTCAGTTGCCTCCATGATTCAGGTCTTTGCTTCAGACCAAAGATCTTGTCCCTCTGACCCACAGTGTCACTTCTCTAGGCAACTGTCTTTCTTTTCCACCTTCCCAATTCAAAAAAAAATTTTAAAGCATGGGGATTTTTATCCTATAGCGAATTTGAAAGACAATTATGTAAACATGAAATTCAGTGTCAGAAAATAAAGATGAGAAAAATAAGTCAGAGAAAGACAAATATCATATGATTTCACTTATACATTGAATCTAATCAAAAAAACAAACTGACAAACAAAATAGAAATGGATACATGGAACAGACTGACAGCTCTCAGAGGGGAAGGGAGAGTTGGGGACTGGATGAAAGAAGGTGAAGGGATTAGTCAAAGAACATATGGGTATAATGTATAGACTCAGAAAACAGCATTGTGATGGCTGGGGGGAATAAGGGATGGGGGCTGAGTGGAGGTGGGCAAAGGTGGGGAAAGTGGGGGGTGATAGCCAATGGTGTCAATAATCTAATCTAATAAAAGAGTAATATGCAAATTAACCATCACTCTGAGCCACATAAGCCACAGTCACCAGGCAAGCCACGCCCACCAACCAATCAGAGCATCCGTACGCAAATTAACCCAACCAAGAGCAAACAGGAGGCTTCCACTGCACCAGCAATGGAGTTGAAACTGCCTGCCTAGTCCGGCTGGGCCTCTGCTCAAGGCAACAATGTTTTAATTATAGAAGCCACAGAGCTGAAGCAAACATGAGGCTTTGTTACCTGCCTAGGCCTCCACTCAAAGCAACAAAGTTTCAATTATAGAAGATAAATAAACCCCAGAAACCTGATCCCAGCCAGCCTCACTGGGATGTTGGGTCAATGGGAGCTGTGGGCAGCCTGAAAACGGTCCTCAACCCCTCACCCAGGCTGGCCAGGTACCCCAGTAGAGACCTGAACCCTGAAGGGACTATGGGCAGCCTGAAAATGGCCCTTAGCCCCTCACTCAGGCTGGCCACACCCCCATGGCTCCACTGGGGGTTTTGGCCAGCCTGCAAACAGCCATCAGTCCCTCACCCCAGGCTGGCCAGGCACGCCAGCAAGTGGACATCCCTCAAGGGGTCCCAGACTGCGAGAGGGCACAGGCCGAGCTGAAGGACACCACCCACCCCCTCAGTGCACAAAGTTTTGTGCACTAGGACCTTAATCTAAACTAATAAAAGCGAAATATTAAAATTAACCGTTTCTCCGAGACAGGGTAAGCCACGCCCACCAGCCAATCAGAGCGGCTGTATGCAAATTAGCCCAGCCAACATGGCGGCCGCCACTCCCGGACCTGAGTAAACAGC
>PVJC01054714.1:0-10417 GCA_004026665.1 Murina feae | reverse complement strand
GGGTAATTGATACACTGTTCCTTTAAGGCGGCCTTCTAACTACTAACGAAGCCTCCTCTGCCTCACCTTGCAGCGTCTATAATGAAACAATTGTTACTTTTACTGGTTAGGCCGGAGCTGCTCTTTCCTTCAGCTCCGGAGGATTCTATGATTGTTACAATGTTTCAAAAAGCTGTGTTTCGCTAGAGGCAGTTTAATCAGAGCTGAGCTGAGGGGCTCAGCTTCACTTTCCCTCCTGTCGCAATGGAAAGGGCTGTTTACTCAGGTCCGTGAGTGGCGGCCGCCATGTTGGCTGGGCTAATTTGCATACAGCCGCTCTGATTGGCTGGTGGGCGTGGCTTACCTTGTCTTGGAGAAACGGTTAATTTTAATATTTTGCTTTTATTAGTTTAGATTTTAAAAGTTTTGAATTTATTGAAGTGAAATTGGTTAATAAAATTGTAGCTGTTTCAAATGTACTATTCTTTAACACATCATTTATTTGCTGCATTGTGTGTTTGCCACCCAAAGTCAGCTCCTTCCATCATCATTTGTCTCCCTTTTACCCACTTCTTCCTCTTCCTACCCCCTTTTCCCTCTAATAATCAACATACTATTGTCTGTGTCTATGAGTTTTTCTATGTGTGTATGTTTTGTTTTGTTTTTTTTACTTTGTCCTTTTACCTTTTTAACCTAGCTGCTTAACCCACCTCCTCTCTGACAGCTGTCAGTATGTTCTCTGTATTTCTGAGTCTGTTTCTATTTTGTTTTTTAGTTTATTTTATTCATTAGATTCCATATATAAGTGAGATCATATAGTATTTGTCTTTCTCTGACTGGCTTATTTCACTAGCATACCACTCTCCAGGTCCCCCCATGCTGTCACAATTTCAGACCATTAAACAGAGTTCTTAGCACTATTTTCATATGAATAAATGAAACATCTAACTACTTTATAGGCAAGTAATATTCCATTGTGAAAACTCACCACAGCTTTTTAAAAAGATTTTCATCTATTTACTCTTTTTTATTTTTAAAAAATATATTTATATTGATTTCAGAGAGGAAGTGAGAAGGGGAGAAAGATAGAAACATCAGTGATGAGAGAAAATCATTGATCAGAGGCTTCTTGCAAGCCCCAAACTGGGGATCGAGCCTGCAACCCAGGCATTTGCCTGACCTGGGAATCATTGTGACCTCCTGGTTCATAGGTCATTGCTCAACCACGGAGCCACACTATTACAGATGTTCCCCATTCTTCTCCCCCACTTTCACCTCACCCACCCTGGCCTTCATCACCCTGTTGTCTGTGTCCATGGGCTGTGCATATTTGCTCTTTGGCTAATCTCTCCACCTTCTTTTGTCCAGTCCCCTCCGCTCCCTCCCCTCGGGGATCTGCCAGGATGTTCCATGTACTGCCCTTGCCTCTGGTTCCATTTTGTTCATAATTTATTTTGCTTGATCTGGCGAAGATGTTCATTGCTGTGCTGAATAGGTGTGGTGAGAGTGGACACTCTTGTCTTGTTCCTGGTCTGAGGTAGAAAGCTTTCAACTTTTCAACATTTAGTATAATATTAACTGTGGGCTTATCCTATGTCTTTTATTATGCTGAGGTACATTTTTATACCTAATTTGTTCAGAGTTTTTATAATGTAATGCTGAATTTTGTCACATTTTAAAAATTTTTTATGATATTTTCATTTTATTAATATGATGTATCATATTGACTGATTTGCATATGATGAGCCATCCTTGCATCTCAGGTATAAATACCACTTAATCATGCTGAATGATCCTTATAATATGTTGCCGTACTGGATTCAAGAGTAATTTATTGAGAATTTTTGCATTGACATTTATCAGCGGTATTGATCTGTAGTTTTATTATCTGGTAGTGTCTTTTTTGGCTTTGGTGTCAGGATAATTTTGGTCTTTTATTACAATAACTAAGAATCAATTTCAGGCCATTAAACAGAGCTCTTAGCACTATTTTTATGTGAATAAATGAAACATATCTACCTACTTTGAGTATAAACAAATTATCATTTTGTCTTTACATACTAACTGCAGAGCACCCAATTTGGCAGATGGCAGGAAACCAACATATAGGTGAATTGCATATGTGAAAACAAAACTGGTTATACATGTAATAAAGTTAACAGAATGGTTTTATGCAAGAATACTGACATTATCCTTAATAAAAAAGGGCCATCCTTGTGTAGATAATCCTCCTAAATGATTTCAACCCTATCCATTCTAAATCTTATATTTAGTTGTTTTTCCTGCCCCAAGCATGGGAGAGGTCTTTCCCCATCAGAACTTTCAGTGGAAAATTGAACATCCGTTATTAATAATCTAAGCTTTAAGGCTTTCATGCACACGCTGAGAGAAAGGTTAATGGGGAGTAATTTATAAGACTGCTACCTCATCAAGGAATTATCAGAGAGATAGAATGGGAACACTGACTCTTCATATGATGATAAAATAAAAACAAAATAACAAACACTAGCTATTTGTATTTATCCCTGTCCTTTAGATGATACATTTCTCATAGTAAGCATCTGACATTTCTCTGCCACCTCTGTTTGTGAGCTAAGCATATTATCAGTACTCTGTTACCAATGCTGGTAAGAGGCAGTAGTTTCTATACTGGTATTGAAAAATCAATGCATTTTTTACCTTTCAGCAGAGGTTCCAATGAATTTTGTTTTTAATGGATAATTAAATAGCACAACACAGAAAGCATTGTGTGTGTGTATCTCTGTGTGTCAAACAAAAGATAGTAAATCTACATAACTCTGTGAATGCTTAAAATACTTGTTTTTAAATATGAGGTAAACTCAACATGTTTGAATATGATCTTATCTTCAACAAAATAAAATCAGTAAAACTTGATATAGTAGCTTAGGAATATAACATTAAAGATGATGTTTTCTGCCCTGGCTGGTGTGGCTCAGTTGGTTGGAGTATTGTCCAGTACACCAAAAGGATGCAGGTTCAATTCCCAGTCAGAACACATTCATTTCGGCCCTTTGTTGGGGGTTCTACAGGAGCCAACTGATAGATGAGTCTCTCTCACATCGATGTCTCACCAAGGAATTACTCTCCAGTAATTATCTCTCCAGATAGAACTGGAACTATCTGACTCCCACTCCCCCTTCCTGGCTCCCTTCCTCTCTCTTTAAAAAAAAAAGTTTTCTTTCACAAAAAAATTTTAAGGATCCAAGAATTTCAAAGTTATTGTATAAATTCATCCATTGCCAAAATAATGTTTAGGTCATGTAATCATAAAAAAAAATGGCAATGAAAAATCTGAAAATTCCAGACCTGGTTGGGTGGGTCAGCTGGTTAGAGCATGGTCCCATACATCAAAAATGTTGTGGTTTATTTCCCAGTCAGGACACATACCAAGTTTCCAAGTTTGCGGGTTTGATCCCAGGTTGGAGGCATACAGGAGGAACCAATTGGTATTCCTCTCTCACATTTCTCTCTCTCTCTCTCTCTCTCTCTCTCTCTCTCTCTCTCTCTCTCTCTCTCTCATAAATAAAAACATATCCTCATTCAGGAAACATAAAAAAGAATCTGACAAGTACAGAGATTATAGAATTTCTGATATCTTGTGAGGAATTTCTCTCGAAGAGGAACAGATGGATTCTTTCTCCATCATTATCATCATCATCATCATTGCTCATGGTGGACAGACTTGGACAAAGCCAAGTATTACATGAAATTTTCCTCTTAATAGGAAGAGCAAATGATTGATTTATTACTTGATTGATGAAACCCTATGTAACACTTTTTTTCTGTGCCAAGCACTATTTTCTATTTTTCAGTATTCTATAAATATTAACTTACTTTATCCTCATCAAAACTGTATGAGTTGATCCCTATTATCATCACATTGTACAGATAGAAAATTGAGGTATAAATTGACCTATAGTGTGGGATTTGCACACAGGCATTATGCTGCTTTCAAGTGCTTTATTCAAAGAAGACTTTCAAGTCTCATTTGTCCAACATGTTTTAGAACTAACAGAGATGGATGTATTAAGAGCACATTGTTTGATTACATATTAATTCTTTCATTTACTTCCTTGCTATTAAGTACAATGCTATGAAGTCCTTTTCTTTCGATCATTTCCCCAAATGTCTTAAATTTTATCAATATCTTGAGAAAGTGTTTCGTCATCTTCTGCAGTTGAGCAGTTAAAAAAGTATAAATATTTAAACCTATATTCCCGCTAATGTGAATAATTCTATTCCAAGAAGTGCAGGTAACAAGAAAGACCTTCCCATGGAGAATTACTTCATTCCTGTGCTATTAAAATATAAGAAAAATGACTTTAAAAGTCACTGTAGGATTCTCAATTTGCTATAATTTTAGTAATTTTATTGTTACTGTAGAAAAAAAGAGTACTAAATTAGAAATGAAAAGATTTGTTTCTGGTAAAATTAAAGATGAGTTTTAGCATCTTTAGGGTATAACCAAATCACATATTTTTCAGTGATTCCAATTTTACATTTAGCGTAATAGCATGCTTATCCTCAATTTATGTAATAAACTATCATGTGAATAGGGTGGTGTGAATGGCTGTAGTTCTAGTCTTCATTAAGAAAGATTCTTCTGGAAACCTTTGAATTCAGCTCTTGTTTGGGAAAGTAGTGGTTGATGGAAACCTCAGCAAATAGTCAGCAGATGAGTGGATTAAAAAACTTTGGCACATCTACACAATGGAATACTATGCTGCTGTAAAAAGGAAGGAACTCCTACCATTTGCAACAGCATGGATGGAGCTGGAGAGCATTATGCTAAGTGAAATAAGTCAGTCAGAGAAAGATTATTATCACATGATCTCACTCATTTGTGGAATATAATAAACAACATAAACTGATGAACAAAAACAGGTCTAGAGACAGAGAAGCATCGATCAGATGCTCAAAACTCAGAGGGAAGGAAGAGGAGGGGAGAGTAAGGGGGAGAGATCAACCAAAGGACTTGTATGCATGCATATAAGCATAAGCGATGGATGTGGACAATAGGGAGTGAGGGTGAGGGCAGGAGTGAGGGGATGAGGAGACATTGGGGGATAAAGTCACATTTGTAATATCTTAATCAATAAAGGGGGAAAAAAATCAGTGTTGGTTTGCCTCAGATCTTCATTTTAGTGTCCATACACTAAGCAATTCTTCAATATACAGTTTAAAATCTTTAAATTTGCAGTTGTTAGCCAACTGAAATGTCCTGCATTTAACCATATTTTCTTTATTAGTAAATAGTCTCATGTTAGAACTTTAATATAAAACATTAGTTGTGGATAGTGAGACGGTGCTACAGTTTTATCAAATTTACTCATCACAAGGCTGTCAGGGCATTTTTGTGAGCATTTGTTTTGTTTGTTTGAGGATAATACTTTTATCAGCCTCTGACCTAATGTAACCAGTGTAAACTCTTTAAAATCAGCCATTTAGTGGGAGCATGGCACCAGCTCCCACATCTGGGAAATGGTCAGATTTCACTGTTCACCAGAATTCAAGACTGGGCTTACAGGTATACTAGGGGCCCGGCGCACAAAAATTTGTGCACTCAGCGGGGTCCCTCAGCCTGGCCTGTGTCCTCTCGCAGTGTGGGACTCCTCGGGGGATGTCCACCTGCTGGCGTGCCTGGCCAGCCTGGGTGAGGGGCTGATGGCTATTTGCAGGCTGGCCAAGCCCCTCAGTTGGGACCCTCACCCCATGGGGGGGTGGCCAGCCTGGGTGAGGGGTTGAGGGCTGTTTTCAGGCTGCCCACATCCCCTTCAAGGTTCGGATCCCTACTGCGGTGTCTGGACAGCCTGGTTGAGGGGCTATGGGCTGTTTTCAGGCTGGCCACAGCTTTCATTGACCCAAGGTCCCAGCAAGGCTGGCTGGAATCAGGTTTCTGGGGTTTATTTACCTTCTATAATTGAAACTTTGTTACCTTGAGCAGAGGCCTAGGAGGTTATGAAGCCTCCTGTTCGCTTCAGCTCCTTGGCTTCTATAATTGAAACATTATTGCCTTGAGCAGAGGCTCAGCCAGCCTAGGCAGGCAGTTGCAACGGAAGCCTCCTATATGCTCTAGCTCTGTGGCTGCTGGCCTCCATCTTGGCTGGGTTAATTTGCACACAGCCACTGTGATTGGCTGGGGGCATGGCTTGTCTGGTGGGCATGGCTTAGGTGTCTTGGAGTGATGGTCAATTTGCATATTACTCTTTTATTAGATTAGATTCTTCTTTCTGTTTATCTTTCCTTTAATGTAAAATGTAAAATATAGAGTCCAAACTGTTGTATGAGATAAAATATCTTCAACATGGTTTTCAAGTGAAAGTTAAATATTAACCTTTTCCTGTATAAGAACCCATGAAGGGAAAAATAAATACAATGAACCCAAATCCTAGCAGTGAATCACACCATGCAAAAGCATTATCTAACATCATTTTGTTTTGTGTATTTATTTTGGTCATATGAGTACCAGTATAATAAATAATGCTTTAAGATGAAGCAATACTCTCTCCTATTGTGAAATTCTAGGTGGAGACCAAAAACAAGACTAGCCAACACTACTCTTGTATATATTGCTATCGCAAATTAACTTTCTGTGTCAAGGTAGGGTCTACTTCATATAGTTGTCTTCTGAAATGTGATTTGATTTAAAAATCTTCCTTAAGCTATGATTGTCATTTTTGTCACTTCTCTACACTTAATGCTTATTCCACTGACATCTCTACAAATGTCAAAGTGCTTGTTATATTAGAGAAATATGAAGCACAAACTGGAATGAGATGTATAAGATCCATTTAAAATAAAATTAGGTTCTCTCCCTCCAGGGAGCAGGCCAGCACCTTTCCCTTTCGCTTTCCCTGCCCCCTCCCTGCCTCAGGCATAGTACCATCAGCTTCCTCACTTCCAGGTTTCAAAGGTCCTTTATCTCCATAACTTCCTTCCTAAGCCCATTTCTCTTAGGAATTACTTTTTCTATTTCTATGATTTACCAAATAAATGTTCTTTGACTGAAAAAAAGGAAATAAGATTAACAATGAGACTATTTGAAAAAATGTATAAGTAATAAGCAGTATATTCATCAGTATTTCATTTTAAATATGTTTAAATTGTTATTTTACAATTGAAATTTTAAAGCACTGATTGATTGTAATCATAGCCAAAGGTTTGTAAACAATTACCAGTGGAATCTTGAAGTTGAGTTTATGAACCCCCATAAAGCCTTTAAAATAACCTGCTAAATTTATTACCTTAAGTAATTAATAAAAAATCAATATAGTGCTTCTTGAAATTCTTTATAGAAAACTGAGTTCAGGATAGAAGAGAACTCTGTGGTCAGGAAAATAAATTGAGTCTTAAACCATGGGTCACATTACATATAAATTATAAAATGTATCATCATATTGTTCATTTCAGGTTTTTTGAAATCACACTGTATAGAAGTGTACAACAGAGGAGCACCCTTTACTCTGAAGTTGTGAGACCATAGAGAACACCTGATGGTTTTAAAGATAAAATGTTGGTGATGCTTTCAAGGCATTGCAACAGCATTTTAATTGTATCATCTTCCCTATTAGCTGGTCTGGATGCCAAATGAATATACACTCAGGCACCTTTTCAAACACTTTATAGCTGTTTTCAGGCATCCATCTTCCAGGCATCTTAGAAAACTCTGTGTGTGCATGTGAATGAGCTTGCAAGTGAGAGAAAGAAACAGAGGAATTTAGAATTTTGTATATTTTGCATTGTTACAAAACACATAGAATCAATAACCAGGGTTTTGTAAACTATAAAGCCCAAACATTATAAGATACATTTTGAGTTGTGACCAATTGTAGACATGGAGGTTAAACAGTATAGCTGAGAAAGAAACGATTCCACACACGAATTGAAATGACATGATAGCATCATATTCCCGTAATGTCCCTGGGATATTGCACTTTATTATTGCATATCAGGAATTAGCAGAAGCCTGGAGGGAAGGAAAGTGAAGACACAAGTCATGTCAACCGGCTGATGAAAACATCATCACAATTTCCAAGAACCTGAAAATAAATCACATTGCTTGCTGCCCAGTTTAAATGCATCTGTAAACAAATCTATCACCAAGACAGCCCGAGAGCAAATTGTCATAATCAAAGCATTTAGGTACCATACAACATATTATGGTTTTAAAAGTTATTATGCAGAGAAATTATGCATATTTTTTTAATTGTCATGCTTAAGTGTATCAATCTTTTCTCAGAATGTTAGTCAAATGGTGACATTTCTTTTCATTGAATAAAATCACTGTTTTTATTGAGAAATCAAGACCACATAAGAAATTATACTATGGCATTCAATATTACTTAAAAGTGGTAATTTCCAGAGTACTTAACTATTATTTTTTCCACTAAATTTGTAGTTTTAGCGAATAGAAAACATTATTATAAATGTTGATAATCTCAGACCCCTATGTATTAGTATACATCAAATAGTTTTTTTTTCCCTCTTAAAAAGCAGTGTATAGCTAACTTAATACTCAAATCTCTTGCATTCCTAAAAGCAGGATTTTGGAGGAAACAGTCCATAGTAGGGTTACATCTTATTCAGAGATTACTTAGGTATATATTATTAACTACAAAATAAAATGCATTCTATTTTAAAAATTAGGACAAATAAATTTGTATTTGCCATTTAATTTTAACTCACAAACAAGAAAATTTAAATAATCTATAATTTTTGTCCCTGGATACAAATATTTAAACTAACTTTGTAAAATCTTCTTTTTTAAATGCATATAAGGCAAGACAAGCATATGGAATTCAATGATGTCTATGTCAATATCAGAAAATAAGAAAAAAAATAATAAAAATTTGACAACTAGATTATTTTTATGTATGTTTTCCTTATGTTAGACATTTTATTGGCTCTCTTCTTTAAAAAATGTAACATGACATTTTTTCTCAGTATTTTTCCCCAATTGCCTTTAAGAAAAGAAAATTAGGATGTTAGATTTCTTTGGGAGGTAAACTTGATATCAGATAAATGTCTTCCTCTTAGGGTTCTATACTTATTGATTTAAACATTGATAATTGCTCTAAAATGATTTTGAATCCATAGTGTCTTGGTTTGCTGACATAGATCGTTGCTCAGATTTTTTTGCTAGCAATATCAACAGCATTTTTAAAAGTAAAGGACAGTAAGGCAGCAAATATTTTCTTGAATCACTCTGCCTCACTGGTGGAGAGAGACTACTTTGGAGGTAAACATAGTATAAATAAGAAGAGCAAAAGTTATAGAATCCAGTTTAGAGAAACATACACGCTCTGTACCTTGGGAAAATTACCTAAACTTCTGATCTTGTTAATGAAATGAGTAAAACAATAGTAAACTTACGAGGTGGTTATAAGGTGAAAATGAGTACTAGGGACCGGAGTCTGTGTCCCCCCACATTAATCTGTGGATGCCTTAACCCCAGTGTGATGGTGTTTGGAGATGAAGCCTTTGGGAAGTGATTAGGATTAGATGAAGTCCTGATGGTGGGCCCCTTCATGGGATGGGATTAGTCATCACAAAAGAAGACAAACAAACCACACCTATTTCACTCCCTTTCATGTAAGAACACAGTGAGAAGGATACTATTTCTTAAATACCCAGCTTACAGAACCTTCCAGAACCATAGGAAATAAAAGTCCATTGTTTAAACCATCCAGCCTATGATATTTTGTTATAACAACCTGAGCTTACTAAAGCAAGGAAGTAATGTTTAGAAATGACAAGCTATAGAAGGCTCCTTGTCTTGAATTTTATGTTCAAAATGAAAAAGTGTGTTTGTTAGATTAAAGGGATGAAGTTAATAAGGCTGCACTGAAATTTCTCTAGTAAGAACCATGAAATCTCACTTCCTAAATCACTTACTCAGGTGGAAGCAAGTCACTCTGCATTAATTAGAAGTTTTTATTGTGTCACAAATTTTGTGGGGAAATTCTCCAAATCTAAAAAAGGATGAATTGTCTTTATTTATTTCCATACCCAGAAAGGAATATCTTTAACTTTTGTTGGTTTTTTTTTCTTTTTACATTACTTAGAACTATAACTGGGTTGCGAGGAAGATCAGGTTTATTATAAATACACGAGAGGCCTGGTGCACAAAATTTGTGCACCAGGGAAAGGGGTCCCCTCAGCATAGCCTGCACCCTCTACAAACCAGGACCCCTTGGAGGATGTCTGACTGCCGGTTTAGGCCCAATCCTTGGCAGTCGGACATTCCTCTCATTATCCTGGACCACTGGCTCCAAACCACTCACCTGCCTGCCTGCCTAGTCACCCCTAACTGCTCCATCAACTGGCCTGGTCACCACTTACTGCCCCCCCCTGCTGCTGGCCAGGTCACTCCCAACTGCTCCCCTCTGCTGGCATGGTTGTGCCCAACTTCCCCCCC
>PVJC01054713.1:0-10413 GCA_004026665.1 Murina feae | reverse complement strand
GAGTCAGAGATTTTAAAGGACTCTGGGCGGGCTTTTTCTGGGCAGAGAGTTCTCTGGGCTGGTCCAGATCATGGGAAGGGGGTGGGAGTGGGGATAGAGAGAGATAATGGTCTTAGGTCAAGTGGAATGTGGTCTAAGCGAAAGGGAATGCTGGTTGTGATGTAGTTTAAAGGTCAGTTCCCAGGGGAAGGGGGTATTGATTCAATTATTTTATCAGAGCTAACAGCCTCCATTTTAGACATCTTGTCGAAGGTCACTCAGCAAATTTATTGCTAAAGTAGGACAAAGATGTAACTTGATTCCCAATCCAGTAGTCTCTCTACTATCTAATAAAAGAGTAATATTGAAAGTGACCATTTCCATGGGATGCCTAAGCCATGCCCACCAGCCAATCAGAGCAGCTGTATGCAAATTAACCCAGCCAAGATGGAGGCCGGCAGTCACGGAGCTGGAGTAAACAGGCAGCTCCTATTGCAACAGGAGTAAACTATCTGCAGGCCACCTGGGCTTCTCTGGCCTCCAGGCAACATACTTGCAACATTGTTGCAATTATAGAAGCCTCCCAGCTGAAGCAAATAGCAAGCCTGGGCCCGACTACTAAGATAACATTCTTTCAATTATAAAAGCCATGAGCTGAAGCAGACAGGAGGCTTCCTTACCTGCCTAGGCCTTGGCTTAAAGGAACAATGTATCAATTATAGAAGATAAATAAACCCCAGAACCTGCTTCCAGCCAGCCTTGCTGGGACATTGGGTCAATGGGAGCTGTGGGCAGCCTGAAAACAGCCCTCAGTCCATCACCCAGGCTGGCCACACCCCAATGGGGTGAGGGCCCCACTGTGGGGCTTGGCCAGCTTGCAAACAGCCATCAGCCCCTCACCCAGGCTGGCCAGATACCCCAGTAGGGGCCCAAAACCTGAAGGGACTGTGGGCAGCCTGAAAACACCCCTCAGCTCCTCACCCAGGAGTTACTTCACCCTTCATTTCCTCAAGTATAAAACAGGGAGAGTAATAGTTTCTACCTCCTGGGATTACTGGGAGGATTAAATAAGTTAAATGCATGTAAGTGCTTTTATTTATTATTATTTTTTAAAATATATTTTTATTGATTTCAGAGAGGAAGGGAGAGAGATAGAAACATCAATGATGAGAATCATTGATTGGTTACCTCCTGCACACCCCCACTGGGGATTGAACCTGCAACCTGGGTATGTGCCCTTGACTGGAATCGAACCTGGGACTCTTCAGTCTGCAAGCCAATACTCTATCCACT
The DNA here is from genome assembly GCA_004026665.1 of Murina feae. Taxonomy (NCBI): domain Eukaryota; kingdom Metazoa; phylum Chordata; class Mammalia; order Chiroptera; family Vespertilionidae; genus Murina; species Murina feae. The sequence goes on along the minus strand of PVJC01054713.1, from coordinate 9,141 downwards.
GAGCAAACCAGCCAGGGCGAATGTAAGTGCTTTTAGTACAGACACTCAAATAATACTAGTTGAATACATGAATGAAGATCTGGCACTACCTTAAAAAAAACTACAATCCAGTTGTATGTGAACAGTATAAGAAATTGGGCATCCAGTTATTTATTATTAAATAGGGTTGATCACATCTAGAGTCTGACTTCCCTCTCCCTAGCTATGTGATGTCTACCTGGTCAGTTTATTCTCTGAACCTTAAGTTGACCCCGTCAGGGCATTGCGCTCTCTGGGCACTCCCTAAGAGCCCTCCCACCTGTGTATCACTGTGATACTGTGATCTACAATAAAAATGCCTGTATTTATTTTGGCTTTCCTCTGGTTTCTGTCACTGAGCTCCTAAAACCCTTGGAATTTCCTAAATGATTAGAGTGGTGAGAGTGATAAAGGTGTCATTTGTTTTTCAAAACAAGTTCCTTTCAGCCACACTGGAGTTTATGTTAATGAGGTGACCTTTGGAAAGCCCCTATGGGTGGGTGCTGGTTGCCAGTGAAAACAACTGTTATGATTAGAGGGTTAGAACTTTCAGCCCACCAACACCACTGTCTCTCCTAAGGTCTGAAACCTTTTCCCTATTCCTGCCTATGGCTGCCGAACTTCCAGAGTAGCATAAAAAATGAACAGAATCTACCCATTTTCCAGTGATTTTTTTTCTTAACAATCCTGATGAATCTAAACTGGCGGTCACGTCAAGCTACCTTCCTAAAAGGGGGTGGCGAAGCTCTGAGAGCCTCACACACAGGATCAGTGCCTGGAGGATTTGGGATCTAGGTCTGCGGAAAGAACTTAGCCACCCTGGGATTTTCAGTAATTAGGAATTGACAGGAGGCATCCTGCTTATTTGCCATCAAGGATGTTCTTGATTTGGATCATGAGTCTTCATCCAATAAAACTCTCCCTTCAAAAATGCACTTACACAGAACACAGATATGTAGATAAAATTTCAGGAGGTTCAAGACACCCCAAAGTCTATCCACAGATCCCCTAGGAGTTCAGGAGCCTCACGCTGTTTCTTACTACCTTGTTAGCACCCAAGTGTCCCTATTTCTCCCCTACACCTAGGTGTACAGTAGCCGTTTAACTCATTCCCAATTTCTCTACTCAGCAGCCAGATTACCGTTTTTTTTTTCAAACGCAGTGACAACTGACTAAAGACTGGAAAGAATGAAGGAACCTGCTCACTCAAGTCATCCTCATTTCATCTTTAGGTTAACGAGCACTTTGTCTAGAAGATAATTTAAAATCTGCATGTTTATCAAAAATTGCTCCTTTCTCTACCCCCCAACTGAGCTTGTTCAGGCCACCTTCATCTGTCACAAGAACCTCCCCCCTCCCCATTCTATTGAGATATAATTTACATAAGTTTAAAGTTTCAGCATAATGGTTTGACTTACATAATTGTGAAATGATTATGGCAATAGGTGTAGTTAGCATTCATCATCTCATATCTAATCTAATAAAAGAGTAGTATGCAAATTGACCGTCAGCCCAAGACACCTAAGCCACGACTCCTAGCCAATCAGAGTGGTTGTATGCAAATTAACCCAGCCAAGATGGAGGCCAGCAGCCACGGAGCTAGAGCAAACTGGAGGCTTCCGTTGCAACTGCCTGCCTAGGCTGGCTGAGCCTCTGGTCACAGTAACAATGTTTCAATTATAGAAGCCACGGAGCTGAAACAAACAGGAGGCTTCCTTACCTGCCTAGGCCTCAGCTTAAAGCAACAGTGTTTCAATTATAGAAGATAAATAAACCCCAGAACCTGATTCCAGCCAGCCTGGCTGGGCTGGGACATTGGGTCAATGGGAGCTGTGGGCAGCCTGAAAACACCCCTCATCTGCTCACCCAGGCTGCCCAGTAGGGACCCAACACCTGAAGGGACTGCAGTCAGCCTGAAAATAGCCCTCAGCCCCTCACCCAGCTGGCCATACCCCAATGGGGTGAGGGTCCACAACTGGAGGGCTTGGCCAGCCTACAAACAGCCTCTCACCCAGGCTGGCCAGGCATGCCAGCAGGTGGACATCCCCCGAGGGGTCCCAGACTGTGAGAGGGCACTGGCCGGGCTGAAGCCCCCCCCTACCCCCCAGTGCACAAATTTTTGTGCACCGGGCCCCTAGTAGATACAATAAAAAGGAAAAAACATTTTTCCTTAAAATCAGGGACTGCTTCATGAATTCGCTTGTCATCCTTGGAGAGGAGCCACGCTTATGTTAGTCCAATTTTAGTGTCTGTGCAGCCAAAGCCAGCACCAAGGACTAATGAGTTCCCTCACTTAGGCTCCCCCACACCAGCTCCAGCAGCACTCCCTCCGCAGGGCTCCCGGTCTCTCCATCCCGACAGGTAATAAAGGCCACGTTCTTCCGTGTGGCACGTACCTCCCTCCAGGACCTCATCCTGGCCTACCGCTCTCACTCTCACCAAGCCCAACCATCTGCGGTTTCTGCAACCGGAACAAGGTCACGTAAGCTCCTCTGAGCCTGCTACTCTCCTGTCAAAACAGCCACCTAATCGCTCAGAAAGCTGACCTGAGGTTTAAAAGAGGTCACAGAATACAATCTGCAGCACACAATTAGGATTACTCTCCATCACTTCCTCGCATGTCATACCTGCGCTATCTACCCAGCGCCTCTTTTCAGCTCCACAATGTGTGTAGACTAAATACTTCCTATGCGCTGGGCGTGTACCAACAGGACAGAGGTCCACGGAACAGCAGGCTGAACGACATAACCGCCGCCTCCCGCACGCTCATTACACAGCGTCGCAACCAGTATCTTTAAGGACTAGACAGCCTCTGACATCAGCAAACCGGCGAGTCCTCACACGCCCGGGCCGCCCCGGGGCCACCGCGTCCCGGAACCCCCGCTTTCCCGGAACCCCCGCTTTCCCGGGCCGATCGCAGACCCGGAACCCGCAACCCGGAGCCCTGCGCCCCGCTCGCCGGCTCACAATCCCCCACGTGGCAGGCGCTGGGCGGGGCCGCGGGGAGCGGGCGGGGCCGCACCTTCGCGCCTGCGCGCTGCGGCCGGCTCGAGGACCCGGATTTAAAGGGACAGGCGACACCTCCGCGGTGGCAGAGCGCGGCCTGTGGGCGCCGGGTCCGAGGCCTTCGCTGTGTGCCGGAGCCAGGAAGGCAGGTGAGCAGCGGCGCGGCGGGACCTGGCAGTGGGGAGGGAGGTGGCCCGGCGCGGGGTGCGGCGCGGCCCGGGAGGCTGCGCCTCAGCTCCCCCGCCCGCCCGCGGAGTGCGGGGCACACCCTCAGTGACGTGGCGGCCCCCCGGGAGCCCGAGGGGCTGGCGCGCGGCTCCCCGGACCCCCACGGGGCCGCGCCGAGCAGGATGCGCCCGCGGGGGCCGCCCCGGGCCCGGCCGCGCCCCTGTCCCCAGCCCTGGCTGTGTTCCCGGGCGCCCCGGTGTCCGTCGGCCGGAGCCCCTACCGGCTGCCCCGAGAGCACTGGGGAAGGTCCTCCAGGAAAGGCGGTGGGGCTCTCACTGCCCCCCGCGTGCAGCCGGCTGAGCCGCGGCGGCCCGGCGGCGTCCAGGCCTCAGTCCCTTCCGGGCTCTGGACTGCGATCCACCAGCTTCCTCGGGGGCCCCCGGCGCGAGGCCTCCCACACCCGAGGGCAGGGCGCGGCGCGGGGCTCCTCTCCGACGGGTGTGGGCTGCTTCGTGAACAGGTCTTCCGCGCCTTTGTGAGCCTGCACGCATCCTTCCCTGCACGCCGCCTCTGTGGCTCTTCATTTTTAGAAAATATGTTTATTGACTTTGGAGAGAGGAAGGAGTGGGAGGGAGAGAGGAACATCAGCGCTGCGAGCCGTTGGCTCCCTCCTGCGCGCCCCCTGCTGGGGGTCAGGCTGCAGCCGGGCATGCGCCCTGCGCGGGAATGGAACCGGGACCTCCTGGTTCATAGGTCCACGCCCAGCCCCTGAGCCAACCAGCCAGGCCCCGTGAGCCTTAAACTTTTGGAGGTTCTAGAGTTTTTTGTGAATTTCATGGAAATCGTAGAGTGCTCCCCCCAAAAAAAGTGCACTTATGAATGTGCATATTGTGTATACATTTTCAAGGCGTTCACGTCCACCCCACACAAACACACACCAGCTCCTCCATGGACTCATTTTAATTTCCCCCGCCATTCTGTGAGGTTGGTATTATTTTCCCTGTTTTAGAAATAAGAGAACTGAGACTCCAGCCCTAGCCGGTTTGGCTCGTAGGCCCTGGGACTGAAGCATCCAGGCTGGATTCCGGCGAGGGCTCCTACCTGGGTTGCAGGCTCCATCCCCAGCGGAACTGGGGGGAGTGTGCGGGAGGCACCAATTTATGTTTCTCTCACATCGATGTTTCTCCCGCCCTCCCTTCCACTCTCTCTAAAAATCAATGGGGAAATAGCCTTGGGTAAGGATTAACAACAACAACAAAAACAACAGACAAACAAGAAAACTGATTCGGCATTTCTCAAAGATAACACAGCCCCCTAAACTGTAAGGGCACAGGATTCCCATCCACCTGCTTCCCCCTGCACCACAGTGCACTATGCTGAGTGAAGAGTCCTTTTCATTATATGTCACCCAGTAGCAATTTCACACAAAGCAGTGTGCAGGTTGGAATGATTTCCTGTGTATTTAAAATCAGACCTATGAAAATACTTCAGAAAATAGGAATCTAAGAAGATGAGGGGATACCATGCACGCATTATTCCTTTTTCCATTGGGACTGATTTATCAGTTCCTTTGATTCTGGCCACCCAGATACTTTAGCATCCCCTGATTCAGTTTCTGAAACATAAACTAGCTAATTGCACCTAGGGAGCCTCAGTGTGCCCCGCTCTGTTATAACGGCTTTACTCTTAGAATGACAGATTCTTGAGTTTGGCACAATTAATATCCACACTTTACAGTTGAGGAAATTGAAGAAAGGAGAAGTTAAGTAACCTACCAAGGTCACACAGCTAATGAGCTAGGATTTGAACACAGTCTGATTTGAGGCTCCCTTAGTTGCTTCTCAAAATAGGGCTTCTGATTAAATCACAGATCTATATAGATGTGGCTTAGATTCCAAGGGTGGCATATATCCACACTTCACATTAAAAACATGGACCCCAGCCTGTGTGGCTCAGCGGTTGAGCATTGACCTATGAATCAGGAGGTCACAGTTCGGTTCCCAGTCAGAGCTCATGCCCAGGTTGCTGGACTCCCAGTAGGGAGTGTGCAAGAGGCAGCCCATCAATTATTTTCTCTTATCATTGATGTTTCTATCTCTCTTCTCCCTTCCCTGAAATCAATAAAAATATATTTTAAAACAAAACTTCATGGGTATGTAATTTTTCTTGGTGATTATAAACAAAAAAGCTTTAGGTCTTGTAATACTTAAGGGTCATCATTCATTTTGAGTATTGAGTGTTGCTGACGGCCTGAGAAAAGCTTTTATGTTATTTGGATTCTCTTGATTGTGATTAATTATATATGTGCACATTAGATAATTGAATACCCTTTTGCAGACAGAATTTTACTGTATTAGAACTCTTCTTCATCCCCATAGGCATTAAATCTTTTATACATTGGAAAGTGTTTGATGAGTCAGCATAGACTGTATAGGACCTTGGACTCTGAGAATTTGAAAGCCTAGTTCCACATTTATATCTCACCTTTTCTGCCTCTCCCTTTTGTGCAGCTGTATGACTTTGGCTTTTAAGATCCTCTTCCCACCAACCCTCCGTGTACTCAGCCAAAAAGAAGTGTGCCTGTTCCGAGAACATCGCTGGCCAGGCGTAAAACAATTCAGCCAGTGGTCAGAAACAGATTGCCTTCCTGGGCGCTGCCTCCTCCAGAAAAGAAAACGCATTCTGTCATTTCAAAAAGGCAATCGAAGTCCACGTGCCACCTGCCTTGCCTTCTTGCCAGGGTCGTATGTGGGGCTCTGCAGTGGGCCCTGTGAGATGGCGGAGCAACGGTTCTGTGTGGACTATGCCAAGCGTAGCACAGCTGGCTGCAAAAAATGCAAGGAAAAGATTGTGAAGGGTGTATGCCGAATCGGCAAAGTGGTGCCCAACCCCTTCTCAGAGTCGGGGGGTGATATGAAAGAGTGGTACCACGTGAAATGCATGTTTGAGAAACTGGAGCGGGCCCGGGCCACCACAAAAAAAATAGAGGACCTCACAGAGCTGGAAGGCTGGGAAGAGCTGGAAGATAATGAGAAGGAGCAGATAAGCCAGCACATTGCAGGTGGGCTGAAGGCTGCTTTCTCACCTTACTGGTGTGATGAGGAGAGGAGAGTCTGGTGTTTATCTGTCTGTCTTCTGTCAACTTTATTTGAAAATGATTTCAAATTCACAGAAGAGTTGCAAGAATAAAAATAGTACAAAGAACACTTACATTCCCTTTACCCAGATTTATCTTTTGTTGACATGTAACTGTCTTTGGCTTATTGTCTGTGTTTATGTATGCTCTCTCTGCTGCTCTCTCCTTGCACTCACACAGTTTAAGAATAGGGATATTCTCTTACATGACCATACTACATACAGCTAGCAACTTTAGTAAATGTGTTCTTTAGTAAATTTATAATGCTGTAATCTACCATCTGAATTCCAGGTTTGTCCAATTGTTAAAATAATGTCATATATATGTGTGTATATATATATATATATATATATATTTCTTTATTGATTTCAGAGAGGAAGGAAGAGGGAGAGACAGATAGAAACATTAACGATAAGAGAGAATCATTGATTGGCTGCTTCCTGCATGCTCCCCACTGGGGATTAAGCCCGCAACCTGGGCATGTGCCCTTGGCTGGAATCGAACCTGAGACCCTTCAGTCCACAGGCTGACACTCTTTCCACTGAGCCAAACCGGCCAGGGCTAAAATAATATCTTTTATAGCATTTCCCCCCACCAGAACAGAATCCCTGTCTTATGATGAGGTATTGCATTTAGTAGTATCTCTTTGGCTTCCTTTAATCTAGAACATTCATAGTCTTTCTTATATTGACATTTTTGAACAGAATATTTATTGGTAGGTCAGTTTTGTCTATCAATTTATTTTCAGTTTGGGCTCATAGATTACTTCTTTTTCCTGGTGGCTTCTAATTTTACAGTAATTTATTAATTTGGAGCTTTAATGTCCCATACTTGGCCAGTTGGGAGATGCTTTGAGCTGGTTTCTACGTCCTGAGTGCCTTTATCTTGTTTTTTTTTAATGTTTTCAAGTCCTCCCTTACTCTCTGGCTTACCAGAATGCTCTTAGGTTTACTTCTATGTACCCTCTGCCTGCCCTGGGATCCGCCATTTCTCTGAAGAGGCCTGGTTCCTGTTAGTGAGGAGTGGCATTAGAGACCAAAATCTGAATACTACATGTCCTTGTTGCCACGAGGTATTTTTGCTTTTAAGCCCTTTCAGCAGATTAGAAGTAGACAATGTGTATGTATAGATATAAAGCACACATATACGAACACAGATATAAATAGTAAAGACTCACATACATGCATATTTATAATAATGCTTACTACTTTAGAAATCATATACTGGTACTTCCCAATCCAATTAGTCCTTTATGACCATCGGTGAAGTAATATTTAAAGTAATATTCATATCTTCAATTAAGTATTGTTTTTGTCACTGTATGAAGACTCTGGCTCTAAAAATGGACATCTATCTTTATTTTGTTTTGTTTTTACCCTTGTATTTTGAGAGGGGAAAAAGACATCCAGGAGAGAAAACTTCTCATATATACCTTTCTCAAGCTCTCCATCCTCCTGTGCCCTGCCTTAGCCATTGGCCTCAGCCTGTTACTCCTTGACCCATCTCGTTCTGAGGAAGGAAAATATACTGTCCAGCTCCAATAACTCAGCAGCCGGAAGTTTTACTTCTCTGCCCTTTTCACTTACTTCCTTGTACATCTATAAATTGGGGCTAATTCCATGGAACTGAGATTCCCAAGTATTATCTAGTGAGATATGATTTCTGATTTCCCTCAGATAATCTGGAGGTTATTATATGTAGAATAAGAGGTAGAGAGTGATGAAAATGTAAGCTGTTAATAAAGTAAAGGGTAACTGGGCCTTTGTCCCCAGAACACCCTTTCCCAATACCATATTACCAGGTACCTCCACGTAGGCAGCAGCCAGCCTTGGGGTGACTTACCATGGTTACCAAGCAGGGCTGGAAGGGCAGTTGATAGGTCCTCTGGAAGCTTTCTCAGGGATCTCCCACTGACGGGTATGTTCCCTTCCTTTGGGGTCCTGCAGATCTGTCTTCTAAAGCAGCAGGCGCACCAAAGAAGAAGGCCGTTGTCCAGGCAAAGCTGACTGCCACAGGCCAGGTGACGTCTCCAGTGAAAAGTGCTTCATTTGTTACCAATACCAACCCCCGGAAGTTTTCTGGCTTTTCAGGTAAGATGGGTTAGGTCTACGCTAGCTATTATGGTCCTCCTTTTAATTTGTTAGAAGTCCCTATTTGGGACTGTGGCTAAGAGTGAAATTCTGTCTCATTAATAATTTGCTTCCATCTGAGCAGAGACAGATAATGCTAATTGGCAGCACTCCACCTATATAGCATTTCTTTGTATACTTGAATCTATTGTAACAGAAAGATACTTGCTTTGTGATGATATTTCCCTTTGAAGTAGTTACTTGGGTTAGACAGCTTATTATAACCTGCCCTTTACTTCCTTGTCTACTCTATAAAAGTGAAATATTAAAATTAACCGTTTCTCCGAGACAGGGTAAGCCACGCCCACCAGCCAATCAGAGTGGCTGTATGCAAATTAGCCCGGCCAACATGGAGGCCGCCGCTCACGGACCTGAGTAAACAGCTGTTTCCATTGCGGCAGGAGCAAAGTGAAGCTGCGCCCGCTCAGCTCAGCTCCGCTTAAACTGCCTCTAGCGAAACACAGATTTGAAACATTTGAAACAATGTAACAATCATAGAATCCTCCGGAGCTGAAGGAAAGAGCAGCCCGGGCCTAACCAGTAAAAGTAACAATTGTGTCATTATAGACGCTGCAAGGTGAGGCAGAGGAGGCTTCGTTAGTTAGAAGGCCGCCTTAAAGGAACAGTGTATCAATTATAGAAGATAACCCCAGGCCTTAAAGGAACAGCATCAATTATAGGAGA
>PVJC01054712.1:0-10429 GCA_004026665.1 Murina feae | reverse complement strand
TAAATTTTCCAAGTCTCTATGTTTGGAAATGTATCTATTTTGCCATCTTATTTGATCAATAATTTGGCAGTTGGTTCGACATCTGCTCTAAGGTCTCAGTAATGTCACTTATAAACTGCTGCTGCTGTGCATGGGCCTCTCTGCTCTAAGGAAGTCTCACATCCCTGAGGTGTGGTATGTGAAACACGGATTCCCAGGAGTCTCTAAGGAACTCCCCACTTCTTTCCAGGCTCTTTAACCTCCTGTTATTCTCAGTAATCAGTACTTCCATAAAAATGTGTCGAAGCGGGAATAATTTTTCATTTATTCTGCTCAGTTTGTGATGAACCTTCTCAGTTTTATGACTTCTGCCTCTGGGAAGTTATTCTCTATTATTTATTTAAAATTGTGTCACCTCTACTTTATGCTCCCTTTCTTAGAGCATTTGCTTTGAAATTTGATGTCTCTTTTCTCTCATCTCCTTTAACTCCATGACTTGAAAAATTTCTGTCTTCTTGCCAACTCTGACCTCACCTTCTCCAGGCTCTGAGCCCTGGCTCCCCATCACTCTACCATGTGTCCCATTCTTCCATTCTTCTTTCAGCTTCCAGAAGTGTGCTGGGTATCTCCTGCACACTGGTGGCCACTTCAGGTGGTCCTGTGATTTAGTAGTACAGAATTACTCCTTGCTTCTGCTGTCATTTTAGGAACTTAGAGAAAATAAGACCAATGTGTGTCAACCATCTGGAATGCAAAGTTTCATTGTGAGATGGATTGCTAGCTCTGTTGTAGTAACATTAGGGACATGGAGGTCAGTATGGGGTATGGAACAGGGAGGGTGAAAAAGGGTCATGAGAGCTGGGACCTGAAGGCTGACTGGTACTATAAGCACATGGAATGGGGGTGGACTTGGATGCCCAGGGACACCGTGAATGATGATGGGACACCAGCACCAGCTGATCGAGCAGGAGAGGAATGAACATCAGTGGTCCTGTTCCCCACACACCAGCCCCTCTCTTGAGTACTCTGAAATTCTGATTTATTCTTCCTGAGGGTGTACAGCCCAGCACCTGTGTGAAGCAGGGTCCCGGATGGCTGAGTCCCAGGGCAATCTGCTGCCTGAGGTGTCCCTTGCACTGCAAATGCCCTGTAAGCAGAAGTGATAAAGCACTCTCTGAAGATGGAGGCGGAATCCAACGGTAATTTGTGATAACACATCTGGTGTTATCAGGAGCTGTGCACTTGCAATGGAAAGACAGCAGAGGTGTTTGCAATTGTGTGTAGTCTTGTCAGAGGATGCTTTGTGCAGAAGTAATGGAGTAGCTTCTCTGGAAATGCTACCCTTGCAATAACAACTATTATTGACTAGAGGCCCGGTGCACAAAATTTGTGCAGGGGGGGGCGTGTCCCTCAGCCCAGCTGTACCCTCTCCAATCTGGGAGCCCTCGAGGGATGTCCAATTGCCCATTTAGGCCCAATCCTGGACTGCTGGCTCCCAACTGCTCGCCTACCTGCCTACCTGATTGCCCCTGAATGCTTTTGCCTGCCAGACTGATTGACACCTAACTGCTCCCCTGCTGGCCCAATTGTCCCTAATTGCCCTCCCTTGCCAGCCTGGTTGTCCCTAACTGCCTCACCCTGCAGGCCTGGTTGCTCCTAATTGTCCTCCCCTGTCAGCCTAGTCCCCCCCCAACCCTCTCCCCTGCAGGCCCAGTCCCCTCCAACTGCCCTCCCCTGCTGGCTTGATTGCCCACAACTGCCTTCCTCTGCTGGCCATCTGGAGGTGGCCATCTTATGTACACATGGGAGTGGACATCTTATGTGTTGGAGTGATGGTCAATTTGCATATTACCTCTTTATTATACAGGATTACCTACATCTTTCAGACACTTCCGGCCTGTAATTATTACAGTGCTGTGGTAGGTACTGTTATTACCTTTTCACGTACCAGATACTGGAGTCCAAAGAACTTAGAGTAAAGCACAAGATCATGAACCAGTGATGGGCAGAGGCAGGACTGGAGCTCATGCCTGCCTGGCTCATTTGCACTGTTCTTCCCCCCATGCTCTGCTTTGCCCCCTCCCCACCCTACCTACCTTGTCTCTGAGGCTGGCTGCACATGCTTACTTCTTTTGTAGCACAGGGGTCTGAGGAAGCAGCTGTGGAAATCAGGCCCAGCTGCCTGACCTGGTGCCATGACACTTGAGTCAGCGAGGTCCAGAGGAGGCTTGCAGCTGCAAACAGGGTCCCTTTCAGTGCCAGAGGGACCCAGAGTGGGTGCCCACTGGGAACTGGACCTTGGAGCCCTAGTGAGCCCCAGTGTGTCCTGTGGCCTTATCCCTAATCCTTTAGCATGGGGTAGGCTGGCTTATGAGAATCAAAGAGAGTCTGCATTAAAGTGGCTGGAAGGACATACATTACTCACCATCGCTAATTAAGTTACACCTTACTTCTGAGAGGAAACACAGACACAGCATACATCCTGCACTATCTTATACTTCCAACACTACCTTGTAGTTAATTCATTAGGTTAACTAATATTTATTGGGCAACTACTATGGGCCAGATGCTGTTCTAGGCACTACATATATAACAGTGAAGTAAACAAAAGCCCCCAACATGGTGGTAACTATAGTCAATCAAACAATTAGGAATACCAAACGCCATAAGAAAGGGTAGATATAAATAATTATATAAAAATATGTATGGTAAGTGATACCATGAACAAAGGCAAACACAAAACAATGGACTGAGTAAGCACAAATGCAATCTATGTGACAAAGATTTATGTAGAATATAGGCTTCCCACCTGATTCCAGATCACGGGTGCTGTAAAAGGGGGCCTTAAGTTCAGCATCCTGGGGTAAGTGACTGGGCTGCCCGCATCCGAGCCCCAAGTTGTGGTGTGATGCTACCTTAGGCCCTACTAGGCTGCTTGAGGGCCCGTCATGGCATTCAGCATGCTTTGGTGCAGATATGGCAACTCCCCGATGTGTACCATTTGGCAAACTCTGAGTAACATAACCAAAGCTCCAACAAATTGAAAAAATGACTGCAATAGAATAATGGGAACATAGGATGAGTAGGTGGCTTACAGATAAAACACCAGGGCTTAGAAACTGTAGTAAAGAATGCTCAGCCTTATCAATAGCTAGAGAAATGCAAATGACGGCACCTTATCACCAAAGGGGTCCCTTGGTGCTGCTGATGCTGGGTCTTCGTGGTGGGAGTGTCAGTATATTATTTCTGTAAATATTCTGATTTGATGTATTGAAAAAAATTTTGCCATTGCACACGAGGACATTAGGGTCTTGCTTGTCATGTTAAAGGACTAGAAAGAACTGGAACACCCATCTGTCAAGGACATCTAATGAAGATGATGCAGGGACCGGCATCCTGCACTGCTGTGAGGTCCCAGCATTCTCTCTATGGTGGAAAGAGTGTCAGGATGTGACCCCAAGCGATGAAGCCCGAGTGTGGGCCCCTTCGCCTGTCCATCTGCAGGCAGTCTAGCATGCATGCAAGTGTTTGTAAATCCTGGGGATGCTGGGTAGTGAGTGCCTGTGAAGCTGAGAGCTTCAGGTGAACAAGCCCTGCCTCAGGGGCTGCCTCCCGCACCCCCCTCCCCCCCAATGGGGCTAAATCCATCCCAGAGCACATCCTATTTGTGAAAACTAGGTTTGGACAAATAGGTCCACACAGCTCCACAGACCCTGACATGTGCGCAGACAGCAAAGTAAGGAGCCTGTTCCCTCTAGGGAGGCAGGGAGGAGAAGGGAGAAGCTCCCCAGCGCAGGACCTTCAGGCCTCATCTGGGGGCAGGGAGGCAGCTTACCACGGACCACGGGCCTTCGCCTGGAGCAGCGGACAGGTCTTTACAGTTTCCCTTTTCCTGCGCATTAGTGCTCACTTTTGCATGTGTTTAACAGAAAATATTGGCTCCTGCTTCCTAATATAATATTGTAATATGCATGATTTTTATGTTATTAGAGAGTCTTCTAGATAAAAGGAGCTACTTTTAGGTGCTTGCACTGCTTATGCTATTGTTCTTTACAACAAAGAAAACTAAGAAAACTGTAATGAGCATCTTGGAACCAAAGAAGGTTTTTATTTCACAGACTTTCCTTAGGGTGTATCGTGAGAAGCAGAATTAGTGCAGCAGTGGGCAGTTAGCTCTTAGGTCTTTGTCCATATTTGATTGATTTATCATGCTAGACACCTGAAGCCATATTCAAAAGCAGCATCATGCTCACCCAGAGTTCGGGCCATTTCTACAGTCTCACCCGACTGCGCCCCAGGTGTGAAACATTTTTGAACCAGAATAAATCTTTCACAGATATAATTGATATTGTAAAGAAGCAGATGTGGATATTTACAGTATATTTTAAAATCTAACTGATTTATAAAACCACGTGCATGGATTGCCAAATAAACTTATTTCTATAGTTTGCTGGGAGAGGGGTGGGGTCTTCTGAGAACAGTCTGTGTGTGACCTGGCGTCTTCAGAGGATGAAGGATACACGTGAGACCAGATTCCAGACCCGCCTCTGCCACTGTGTAGTCTAGAAGCTCAGCCTGGCCCCTGCAGCTTCCACGTAAGACGAGGGCTTGGGCACCAGTGCCTGCAGCTTGGAATACAAAGAGAAGCAGCTTTAATGTGTTCTAGTCACTTTCACACACTGCTTTCATTTTTTTTCACAGTGGTCCTTTGAAGTAACGAGACCATGATGTAGCATTAGTAATGATGATGATGATGATGACGTTAATGATAATAATAATAATGATCTATACTAATAAAAGAGTAATGTGAAAATTAACCATCACTCCAAGACAAAGATGGTGGTGCCCATAGCCAGAGCCATGGAGCCTCCCACATGCCCGGACGGACCGAGGGAGACATGCAGGGAGTGCTGTGGGAAGACATGGTGGGAGTCAGCGAGTTCCCTGTCTGGGTTCCAAATCTGCCCTTGGTTCCTTTCACTGCTGATTCCCCTCCTTGCAGGTATCCTCCACGCAAAAGCCGTTCCATGCAAATATGTCATGTCCTAATGGGTGAATCCTAAACCAAATGAGTGTCACACCTGGGCAACCTAACTCCCCTTAGAAAGAGGACCTGGGAGGAGGGATTTAGGAATCATGAAGCCATCATGACCTGCAGGTCTCTGGAACTGCTGTCAAACATGGGCAGTCTGAGACCCTCCCAAACATCACCTTAGCTAAACCTGAGAACCAAGGTATTTTCAAGACCCAAAGTTGATGGGGGTAAGGAGGAAGGGAAGCAACACAAGCAGATCAGCCAACTCAACCAAAGATGCAGGAGCCTAAGATAATGCAGGGAAATGTCCTGGCCACCGATGCCCTCCCACAGACGTGGTGTCCACACCCAGCTTTGGGGAGGGTGTGTATGTGCAGAATTTAAGGCCACCGGCAGGAGGGAAAGTCAGGCATGCCTAAGGGTTTTTGTGCATGTCCCACAGTCGAGAAGCAGAGTCATAATTAAGAAGCGAAGTCTTACCTCAGTGCTGGGGTGTTTAAAGGAATCTAAAAATAGCAGTTCCATCTCCGAGTCCACTGCCATATTTGCCGCAGACTGGAGGTGCACGGAGGACTTCTGGGGCAGCCCTATAACCTCGGGGGCGACGGCAGCTCTTGAGAAGGAGAGGCTGCAGCACTTCCGGTGCCCAAAGTGCTAGCACCGCAAACCTTGGCCTAACTGGAAGCTCAGTGGTGCTGGAAGTCACTGAACCCGCCTTCTCCAGCATGGTGATGAAATGCTGAAAGGAGAGGTGGGTACAGTGGCTCCAGTGGTCCAAATCCTGTGGTCGTCTCTGTTACCTAACCTCTGTGCCCTCCAGGGTAGCCTCAGTGCCAGTGTAGAGGAGCCTTTGGAGAGGCTGGTGGTGAGGAGAATGCTCTGACTCTGGTTACCAGTGAAACCATTGTCAAGAGCCTCTCTGTGGCTGGCAGGAAAACGCGTGACAATGAGGGAAGAATAATGTCTCAAAATGAAGAGGTGGTTTTTTCCCCCACATCAGCAAAATGTGAATATTTCCTAACCCACAAACTTTGCAAGGATTAATTGAAATAAAATTCCAGAAATTGGATAATAGCCGGGCTGAAGTGGATAGGTTGGTTGAGCATGGTTTGTGCATGGAAAGGCTGCAGGTTCAATTCCAGGTCAGGGCACATACCTAGCATATTCCTGGGTTTCAAGTTGGATCTCTGGTTGGGGCTCCTAAGGGAGGCAACTGAAGGCATGTTTCTTACATTGATGTTTCTCTCTCTCTATCCCTCTCCCTTCCACTCTCTCTAAAAATCAATGGAAAAATGAACTTATCCCATATCTACAAATGCGGATAATCTAAAAAAAAAAAAAAAAGTGGGGGTGAGGGGCCCTAACTGGTTTTGCTCAGTGGATAGAGCATCGGCCTGTGGACTGAAGGGTCCCTGGTTCGATTCCGGTCAAGGGCATGTACCTTGGTTGTGGGCACATCCCCAGTAGGAAGTGTGCAGGAGGCAGCTGATCGATGTTTCTCTCTCATTGATGTTTCTAACTCTCTATCCTTCTCCCTTCCTCTTCGTGAAAAAAGTCAGTAAGATATATTTAGGAGTAAACAAAAATAAAAACAGGGTAAAAGAGGTTGAATATGTACTGTATAATTTAAAGTGTGTAAAATAATATAACTTTTTAGGGGCATATATGCTATCTATACTAATAAAAGGGTAATATACTAATTAGACGGGACATCTTTCGGACATCCATTTGAACGTCCTTCCAGACAAAGCCATGGTGGTGGGGGCTGAGGCAGAGGCCATTAGGGGTGATCAGGCCAGCAGGGGAGGGCACTTAGGGGTGATCAGTGAGCAGGGGAGGACACTTAGGGGCAACCAGGTCAGCAGGGGAGGGTAGTTAGGGGTGATCAGACTGGCTGACAGAGGTGTTTAGGGGTGATCAGGCAGGCAGGCAGAGAGGTTAGGGGAGATAAGGCAGGCAGAGAAGCAGTTAGGGGCATCAGGCAGGCAGGCAGAGTGGTTAGGGGAAGCAGGCAGGCAGGCAGGTGAGCAGTTAGGAGCCAGCAGTTCTGGTTTGCAATAGAAGTCTTGGATTGGAGAGGGTGCAGCCCAAGCCCAGGCTGAGGGACCCCTCCTGTGCACAAATTTTGTGCACTGGGCCTCTAGTAAAAATAATTTAAAAAGTGAGGAATCCAGAGAAGTTCCCAGGCATGCTCAAGGTTGGGTGTCCATCTGCAGCTCTGGGGATACCTGCTGGTGTAGGAAGGGATGGCTCAATGTCCCACATGGAAGCAGGGTCTGCTCAGCCTGCTGACCGGGCAACTCAGCCATGTAGTGCAGTCCTGCCCTAGATGGGGCCAAAAGAGATTAAGGCAGTCCTGGAAGGAAAGGCATCAAGTGAGAATTTTAATAAAATTATATGAAAACT
Organism: Murina feae; assembly: GCA_004026665.1. NCBI lineage: Eukaryota > Metazoa > Chordata > Mammalia > Chiroptera > Vespertilionidae > Murina > Murina feae. Next base: position 3,009 of record PVJC01054712.1, on the reverse strand, counting down.
TAATTTTAAATCAGGGCTTATGTTCTCTAATATTCTAATGGTCACCATCACCAAAATTAGCATCCTTCAGATATGAAATTTGTTTCTTATGAGGGAGCGGCTTTCTTTATTCAAGTCAGACAAAATTTTAAAAAACAAAGATCACTTAATTAAGTCAACAACTTTGGATCTGTCTGTTGTTGATTTTTAGTACAAGAGCATCATTGAGACCCAGCTGGTGTGGCTCACAGGAACCAAGAGGTCCACACAGAAACCAAGAGGTCACCACTTTGAATCCCAGTCAGGGCACATGCCGTGGTTATAAGCTCGATCCCCTGTAGGGGTGTGTGCAGAAGGCAGCCAATTTATTCCCTCATCGATGTTTCCAGTTCTCTATCCCTCTCCCTTCCTTTCTCCCTAACAATCAATAAAGACATTAACAAAAAGACAAATAAAAGAAGCATCATTGAAGTGTAATTCGTATGCCATAAAACTGATCCATTTGTAATGTATAGTTTAGTGTCTTTTAGTATATTTACAAAGTTGTGCAAACACCCACAACCAAATTTAGAACATTTTTACTATCCAAAAACAATCCTGTAATCGTTTTCAATCACTTCCATTTCCTCACAGACTTCCTCCTACCAGCCGTAGGCAGTTACTAATCTAAATTCTGTCTCTACAGATTTGTATGTTATGGACATTTCATATAAATGTAATTATGCAATATATCATCCTTAGCGTCTATACTCTTTTACTTAAAATATCTTCAAGGTTTATCCATGTTGTAGCATGCATTAGTACTTCATGCCTTTTTACTGCCAAACAATAGTCCACTGTATGGACCCTGAACAGTTTATTTATCCATTCATCAACTGTTTTCTCCTTGGAGTTAATATGAATAATGCTCTTATGAACATCTGTATACCAGTTTTTGTGTGAATGTTTGTTTTCATTAATCTTCAGTAGCATATAGTAGTAGATTTGCCAGGTCAAATAATCAATATCAATTTACCTTTTAAAGGAATTGCCAAATTTTTTTCCTGAGCAGCTAGCTAGCTGCACCATTTTATATTCCTGCCCGCAAAGCCTCAGGGTTCTAATCTCTTCATGTTCTCACAAACTTATATTATTATTTATATTTTTAAATCTTTGTTGTTGAAAGTATTGCATGTGCTCAATTTCCTCTTCACTGACTCCTTTCTAGCCCACCCCTGCTACCTCCACTCCCCATGAGGCATTCTACCTTATTGTCTATGTCCATAGTTTATGCATATAAGCATACAAGTTCTTTGGTTGGCCTCTTCCCTCCCACCCATCCTCCCTCCCTCGTCCTCCTTCCCTCTGAGATTTAGCAGCCTGCTCCATGCTTCTATGTCTCTGGATCTATTTTGTTCATCAGTTTATTTTGTTCATTAGATTCCACATATGAGTGAGATCATGTGATACTTGGCTTTCTCTGACTGGCTTATTTCACTTAGCATAATTCTCTCCAGGTCTATCTATGCTGCCTCAAGGGTAAGATATTCTTTTTTATTGCTGCATAATATTCCATGGTCTAAATGTCCGCCAGCATCTTTATCCACTCATCTACTGATGCGCACTTGGCCTGTTTCCAGATCTTAGTGATTATAAATTGTGTTTCTATGAACATAGGGGTGCATATATCTTTTCTGATTTGTATTTCAGGTTTCTTAGGGTATATTCCTAGAAGTGGGATCACTGGGTTAAATGGCAGTTCCATATTTAATTTTTTGAGGAAACTCCAAACTATTTTTCATAATGGCAGTCTGCATTCCCACCAGCAGTGTACTAGGGTTCCCTTTTCTCTACATCCTCGCCAGCACTTGTCATTTGTTGATTTGTTGATAGTAGCCATTCTGACAGGTATGAGGTGATACCTCATCTCTCTGGTAATCATTGACTTTGAGTATTTTTTTGGAGAAGTGTCTATTTAGGTCATATGCCCATTTTTAAATTGGATTGTTTGTCTTCCTTTTGTTAAATTATATAAGTTCCTAATATATTTTAGATATTAAACCTTTATCAGATCCATCATTGCCAAATATGTTCTCCCATATAGTGGGCTCCCTTTTCATTTTACTGATGGTTTCTTTTGCTGTGCAGAGCTTTTTATTTTGATGTCCTATTTGTGTATTTTCTCCTTAGTTTTCTTTGCTCTAGGGGATGTATCCACAAACATATTTTTATGAGAGATATCTGAGATTTTGCTGCCTATGTTTCTTCTAGGATTTGTATGGTTTCACAACTTACATTTAAGTCTTTTATTCAATTTGACTTTATTCTTGTGTATGGTGTAAGTTGGCAATCTAGTTTCATTTTTCTGCATGTATCTGTCCAGTTTTACAACACGGTTTACTGAAGAGACTGTCGACTCCATTGTATGTTCTTGCTTTCTTTGTCAAATATTAATTCAGTATAATGGCTTGGCTTGATTTCCGGGTTTTCTATTCTCTTCAACTGATCTACATATCTGATCTTGTGCCAGTATCAGGCTGTTTTGATTATAGTGGCTTTGTAGTATAACTTGATATCTGGTATTGTGGTCCCTCCAACTTTGTTCTTCTTTTTCAAGATTGCTGCAGATATTTAGGATCTTTTGGAGTTATATATAAAGTTTTAGAGTATTTGTTCTAGATCAGTGAAATATGCCATTGGTAATTTAATAGTGATTGCATTGAATTTATAGATTGCTTTGGGTAGTATGAACATTTTAATGATGTTAATTCTGCCAAACCATAAACACTGTATATTCTTCCACTTGTTTATATCTCAAAAAACTTTAATAGTTTTTTGAGTACAAATCTTTTACCTTCTTGGTTAAGTTTATTCTTAAGCATCTTAATTTTTTTGCTGCATTGGTAAATGGGACTGCTTTTTAACTTTCTCTTTCTGAGAACTCATTATTGGTGTATAAAAATGCCAATAATTTCTGGGTGTTAATTTTATATCCTGCTGTCTTGCCAAATTTGTTTATTAAATCTACTAGTTTTTAGGTGGAGTGTTTAG
>PVJC01054711.1:0-10417 GCA_004026665.1 Murina feae | reverse complement strand
ATATGGATTTTTCTTTTCAATAGATATGTAGTTGGCTCTCTGTGTCCCCAACTTTCACATTGTAGATTCAACCAGCTATGGATCAAAATTTTATTTTTTTTCCTTTTAACAGATTTTCAGGAGCATATTTATTGCTTTTAAAAACAGCTTTATAAAAGAATCCTTAAAATATTCTCTCCCCTAGTATGAATCTGCTTATAATTATTTCATTTCTCCCATTGTTAGTGAATTTGTTGGGGTGACATTGCTTAATAAAATTATGTAGGTTTCAGGTGTATAGTTCTATAATACATCAACTATATATATTATATTGTGTGTTCATCACCCCCAAATTAAGTCTCCTTCTGCACAGCAAAAGAAAACATCAACAAAATGAAAAGGAGCCCACTGTATGGGAGAATATATTTGCCAGTGATAGATCTGATAAGGGGTTAATATCCAAAACATATAAGGAACTCATGCAATTTAACAAAAGGAAGACAATTCAATTGAAAACTGGGCAAAGGACCTAACTAGACACTTTTCCGCAGTGAACATGCAGTTGGCCAAGAGACATATGAAAAAATGCTCATAGTCACTGATCATCGGAAAGATGCAAATTAAAATGACAGTGTGATATCACCTCACATCAGTCAGAAGGACTACCATCAACAAATCAACAAATGGCAAGTGCTGGCGAAGGTGTGGAGAAAAGAGAATCCCAGTACACTGCTGGTGGGAATGCAGACTGGTGTAGCCATTATGGAAAACAGTATGGAGTTTCCTCAGATAATTAAATATAGAACTGCCATTTGATCCAGTGATCCCACTTCTAGGAATATATCTTAAGAACCTGAAACACCAATCAGTATGTATGCACCCCTACACTTATAGCAACACAATTTATAATAACTAAGGCCTGGAAACAGTCTAAGTGCCCATCAGTAGATGAGTGGATAAAAAAGCTGTGGTACATTTACACCATGGAATATTATGCAGCAGTGAAAAAAGATTTCTCCCCCTTTGAGACAGCATGGAGGAACTTAGAGAGTATTATGCTTCTTTTTTTTTTTAGAAAACCAGGATCTAATTAGATATCACTTATTGCATTTGATTGTCATATACCTTTAACCTCCTCTAATCTACAACAGTTCCCCTAGTTTTTTTTTAAAAAGATGTGATATTTTCAGAGCAGTTCTAGTTTTATAACAGAATTCAGAGAAAGGCATAGAGATTTCCTATATACCCTCAATACATGGGTAGCCTCCCTCATTATCAGCATCATTCACCAGAGTGGCACATATTATATCAAAGAAGAATCTACACTGACACATCATAATTACTCAGAGTTCATAGTTTACTTTATGATGATGTACATTCAGTGGTTTTGGATAAATGTATAATGATGTTATCCATCATTATAATGCCATACAGAATACTTTCACTGCCCTAAAAAATCCTCTGTGCTTTGCCTGTTCATCTCCTCTCTCCATGTTCCACTTTCCTCCTCCCCAACCTAGCAATCACTGGTCTTTTTATTGTCTCCCTATTTTGCCTTTTTCAGAATGCCACATAATAGGAATCATACAATATGTGGCCTTTTTTAGATTGGTTCCTCCATGTCTTTTTCATGGCTTGATAGTTCATTTCCACTTAGTGCTGAATATTCAATATTCTATTGTCTGATGTAGCACAGTTTATTCATTCAACCTACTGAAGGACATCAATTAGTTCAAGTTTTCATAATTATGAAGAAAAGTGCTATATCTATCTGTTTTCAGGGTTTTGTGTAGACATAGTTTTCAGCTGCTCACGGTAATACCAAGGAGCATGTATGATTACTGGATTGGATGGTGAGAGTATGTTTATTTTTATTTTTTTTAACTATATTGATTTTTTTACAGAGAAGAAGGGAAAGGGATAGAGAGTTAGAAACATCGATGAAAAAGAAATATCGATCAGCTGCCTCTTGCACACTTCCCACTGGGGAGGTGCCCACAACCAAGGTACATGCCCTTGACCGGAATGGAACCTGGGACCTTTCAATCCGCAGGTCAACGCTCTATCCACTGAGCCAAACCGGTCAGGGCAGTATGTTTAGTTTTATAAGAAACTGCCAAACTCTTTCAAAGTGGCTGTACCATTTTGCATTCCCAACCAGTTTTTTAAAAATCTTTCACAGCTTGGCATTTGGAAGAGTCCAGGCCAGTTATTTTGCAAAATCAGTCCAGGTTGGGACTGATTTTGGTGGGAATATTACATAGGTGACATTGTGTCCTCAGTGAATCACATCAGGAGGCATGTGACAGTTTGTCCCATAATTGGTGATATTCAGTTTGATCACTTGGTTAAAATAGTATTCCCCTGCCTTGGCATGTGTGTTCAGTGGTTAGAGCATCAGCTTGTGCACCAAAGGTTCTCCAGTTTGATTCCAGGTTAAGGGCACATACCTGAGTTGAAGTTTGTATCCCCAGTCCCAGTCAGAGCGGGTGCAGGAAGCAGCTAGTCAGTGTGTCTCTTTCACATTGATCTTTCTCTCTCCCCCCACCAACTCCCTCTCTCCCTTCCACTCTCTCTAAAAATCAGTGGAAAAATATTCTCAGGTGAGGATTAATAACAACAACAAAAAATTGTTCCCCTCACCTCCTATTTCTTTTCAGTATTTGCAATTAATAATTAATTACAATATAATTAATTACAAAGTAATATGTGGGATCGTACTTTGAGACTAGCTATTCTGCTTTCATCCATAGTTTTAATGATGATTCTTGCCTAAATAAATTATTATAAAAGTAATTGGAAATGATGGTTTTCTAATCCTGACATTTCCTTTCTTCCATTTATTAACTGACATGTCCCTTCTTTTCTAAGGGTCATATCCCTGTGAACTCATATGTTGTTTATTTTTTATACTGGAAAGATACTACCCATTATTGTATTTTTATGCACAAATTGTCCCAAATTTGGCCAATGAAAGCCTGTGCAGTGTGGCTTTTGTTTCCCTTTGACTCATCCCCCTTACATTTCAGTCATTTCAGGATTTCCTTTATGTCTGCATTGCCCCAATCCTGAAATTAGTAATTTTTGTAAGGATTACTGGTTCTTTTAGTGAGGAATAGTTTTTAGAAACCAAGATCTAAGAACAAGATATGCTTGCTCATTGTTACTTGGATACCATTGCTTCCAGTCCTTTTCAGTAGGCAGAGCTAGAACTTTTTTTTTTTTAAGAAAAAATTATGAATTCCAGCCAGGAATAGCCATGTGGTCTTAAAGAATATAGGCAGCTAGGAGATTTACATGATCAGATATCAAGACCTGCTGTAACACAATGGTAGTATAGACAGATAGGCAGTCTAACCAGTGGAAGAGAAGAGAGAAATCAGGAAAAGACAATGTTATTCAGTCACCTAATTCATTTATTACAAAGGTGACCTGGATGTGCACTGGGAATAGGATGGTCTTTTTTAAAAAAATTCTTTATTGTTGAAAGTATTACGCATGTCTCCTTTTTCCCCCATTAACCTCTCCTAGCCTGCTCCTCACCCCCCTACTGTCTGTGTCCATTGGTTATGCTTATATGCATGCATACAAGTCCTTCGGTTGATCTCTTACCCCCCTTCACCCCACCCCGCAACCTCCCTTGCCTTCCCTATGAGATTTAATGGTCTGTTCGGTGTTTCTCTGTCTCTGGATCTGTTTTTGTTCACCAGTTTATGTTGTTCATTATATTTCACAAATGAGTGAGATCATGTGATACTTATCTTTCTCCAACTGGTTTATTTCGCTTAGCATAATGCTTTCCAGGTCCAGGATGGTCTTTTTAAATAAATATTCTGGATTAATGTAGTGTCCAGTGGAAAGAAATTTATATAGAATTAATGCCATACCCAAAAAAGTCTAACTATGCAAGAGGTAAAGCACTTTAAGGGAAAACATTTCCATAAACTTGGTGTGAGCAAAAATTTCTTAAATAAGACACATATAGCACTACCCATAAAAGAAAAATCTATATTTAAATTAATAACTCCTGTGCACCAAAAGACATCAGTGAGAGAGAAAAGGCAATCCACCGAGTGGGAAGAGATTATTCTTAATGCATATATTTAACAAAAAATTTTTCTTCAGAATATGGGAACAACAGATACAAGCCAATCTTATCTAATAAAAGAGAAACTTGCAAATTGACCATACCTCTGCTACACCCACAAACCACGCCCACCAGACAATCAGGAGCGAATATGCAAATAAACCCAACCAAGGTGGAGGTGGCCCCGGAGCTGGAGAGAACAGGAGGCTTGGGTTGTCCCTGGCAATAGAGGAAGCCAAGTTTGCCACCTGCCCTGGCCAGCTATGGGCCCCTCTCAAGGCTACAAAGTTTCAATTATGGAAGATAGGTAAATCCCAGATACCTGCTGTGGCCACCACTCGAGGGTCTGGGAACCTGGGTTGCCCGGGACCATGGCCAGCCTGAAAATGGCCCTCAGCCCCTCACCCAGGCTAGCCACACCCTCATGGAGTGAGGGTTCCCACTGGGGGGCTTGGCCAGCCTGCAAACAAACAGCCATCAGCCCCTCATCATCAATATGATATCTCTCCATTTGTATAGCCTTTCAGCAGAATTTCCTAGTTTTTAATATAGAGGTCTTGTACATAAAAATGTTTTTGACAGTGTCATCAATAAATTGGTTTTTAAATTTCACTTTAGACTCTCTAACTTTATGACCTAAGCATTGCTTTCTGCTTTGCTTTGCTGATGATCTTGTAGACTTCTGATAACCCTTTCTTAACTGTCATTGATGTAGAAAGTTACATAAAAACCCTTTTTAAAGACATTAATAAAATGTCTGTATCAATTCAGATAAGGATTTATTTCCATCAAAATTCCTAGAAATCTCCCAGAGTGAGTTTGTGCCTGTATGTTATAGTCATATATAAGTGTGTTTGTAGATACATGTATTTTAAAGAAAATAATAGATAACTGTTACATTACATCACTGTCAGTGGATGCATTTTGACTTACCTGGTTTTGTGATTGTTTATTGATGTAGCATATATTTTTTAAGTGTTGGACTTTGAAGTATAAGGGCTACAAATGGGGAAAGTTACAATTTCTTCTGCAAGGAACAGTCCAACAGTTTAATTCATTCCACAACCATTGATAAGGGTCATTGGTGTTATACTTGCTATAGAAACAGAGAAACCATATATAAAGAAACCCAATAAAAATTCATGTTTTTAAAAAATATTCTTTATCTGATAAAAATAGGGCCTCTATATTATTACTGAATGTGTACTGTTTTCTTTACTTTAACTATTTCAGTGCTTCAGTATGACCCTATGTACAGTCAATGAACATATCCCAGCAGCCTTGCCATTTGGAAATGAAATAGCTGTCACTAGCACATACACACTTTAGGAAATAAGCTTTTTTTGTGGGGCTTTTCCTCTCTGGTTCATAGTACCAAGACCAGACTCTGGATATGAAAAGACTGCATAGGCCCTAGAGAGGATCGCCATCTAGGCTGTGTGATGCTCATGATGTTCCATGCTGTTGTGAATGTTCTGAATTGGTAATGAACCTCATTTTGAAAAGAATTGATTATTGATGACATTAATATCGTTCTAAGCTACATATATTTAGCTATCCACACAATTTAGCACATTACAGTCTGTGTGTTCATGAATTTGCCCTTTTATTTTTAAGACGGTTTCTAGAGTCCTGGCCAATGTGGTTCAGTGATTCAAATGTGGGCCCATTCATTCCCTGACAAGGGCACAAACCTGGGTTGCAGCTTTGATCCCTGGCCCTGGTAGGGGCATGTGCAAGAGGCACATGTGTCTTTCACATTGACCTTGCTCTCCCCCTCCCCCTTTCCTTCTTCTTACCCCTCTCTTTCCCTTCTCCTTCCTCTCCCTTCCCCCTCCCCCTAAAAATCAATAGGAAAAATATCCTTGGGTGAGGATTAGCAACAATAACAACAACAAAAGATTGTTTCTGTAGTATTCTAATTGTCCAGCCTTTTTTTTTCTTGGCTTATTTAAACTTAGTATGTAACCTCATAAAAACAATAAGATAGAAGTTGTCATATTATTTCCCAAAGTTTTTTGTTTTTCCTTGTTAAACGTTGTGTGTAGGTATATATGAAATCTTCTTAATATAGTTTGAATACACCTCAGACCCTACTTCTTGCTTTTTTTAAAATTTATCTTTATTGTTCAGATTATTACAGCTGTTCCTCTTTTTCCCCCATAGCTCCCCTACTCCCAGTTCTCACCCCACCCTCTGTCCTCACCCCCCTTCTGTCCTCATCCATAGGTGTACGATCATTATCCATTCTCTTCCCGCACCCCCAACACCCTTTACCCCCCAAAATTGTTAGTCCACTCCCTTTCTATGCCTCTGATTCTATTCTGTTCACCAGTTTATTCTGTTCACCAGATTTTTTATTCACTTGATTTTTAGATTCACTTGTTGATAGATATGTATTTATTGTCCATAATTTTAATCTTTATTTTTTCTTCATCCTCTTCTCAAAGGATACCTTTCAGCGTTTCTTATAATACTGGTTGGGTGGTGATGAACTCCTTTAGCTTTTTTTTGTCTGTGAAGCTCTTTATTTGACCTTCAATTCTGAATGATAGCTTTGCTGGGTAAAGTAATTTTGACTGTAGGTTCTTGCTGTTCATCACTTTGAATATTTCTTGCCACTCCCTTCTGGCCTGCAAAGTTTCTGTTGAGAAATCAGCTGACAGTCCTGTGGGTTCCCCCCTGTAGGTAACTAACTGCTTTTCTCTTGCAGCTCTTAAGATTCTCTCCTTGTCTTTTGCTCTTGGCATTTTGATTATGATGTGTCTTGGTGTGGTCCTTCTTAGGTTCCTTTTGTTTGGAGTTCTTTGTGCTTCCTGGACTTGGAAGTCTATTTCTTTCACCAGGTGAGGGAATTTTTCTGTCATTATTTCTTCAAATAGGTTTTCAATATCTTGCTCTTTCTCTTCTTCTGGCACCCCTATAATTCTGATGTTGGTACGCTTGAAGTTGTCCCAGAGACTCCTTACACTATCTTCATACTTTTTTTTTTTTCTTTTCTTTTTTCTTTTGGCTTTTCCGGCTCAGTGGGTTTTGCTTCTTCATATTTCATATTTTTGACTTGATTCTTGCGATCCTCTTGTCTGCTGTTGGATCTCTGTATAATATTCTTTATTTCAGTCAGTGTATGCTTAATTTCTAGCTGGTCCTTTTCAAAGTTATCAGCGGTTTCTAGAAAATTCTTGAAAAACCTAATAACCGTGGTTTTGAACTCTATATCCAGTCATTTGTGTTCCTGCATTTCTGTCTTTTGTGACCTGTTTCTTAGTCTCTGCATTTTGACTTTCTATGTTAGGTGTCCTATAGGGCCCTGTGATTCAGCCTCCCCAATCACCTAGGGTGGACACTCTTGTTGTGCGCCTTTGAAGGCTGGGTGCACAGTTTTGTAGTTATCACTGGAGGTATCACTGGGAGGAAATGATCTGCAGGCTTTTCTCCTCGTTGTTTGGGGTTTAGATCTTTTGGAGTTCTGTCCCAGCTGCATACCCTTAGGTTATGCTGAAGGCAGACAGGCACACAGCTTGGGCGGGGTTGTGGGTGGGGTGGGGCAGGGCCTCAGAGTCACCGGGGCGGAGCAACCCACAATGGCTGCCCCTCCGCTGATGCCGCAGTTTCTCCCGGGTTTGGCGTCTCCAAGCCCTGGGGTCTGCGTGCGCCTCTCAGTCCCCAAATCTCCGCGTCAGTGATCACTGCGAACAGCACTGCTAGAACGCAACTGGTCTTCCACCCCGTTGCCCTACAGCCCGCATCGCATTCAGTGCGACCCCGGAGTTTATAATCTCCTTCCAAGCTGAGGACTCAAGCGCAGCCACCGCTCCCTTTCACCTGCGATGCCGCCTCCATTCCGCACATTTGTACCTCTCAGTTTTGGCGCTGGGAGCTTCTACTCAGTCTCATAGCACTCCTTCTCTTGCCTTCTAGTTGTAAAGCTCCCCCTCCCTTGGTTCTGGAGGATAGCCGTTTATCTGTATAGTTGTATTTTTAAAATGTAGTTGTGGAGGCTGCGCATTTAGGTATCTACCTCATGCCACCATCTTGGTTCTCCCTCTTGCTTTTTATTTTAAAGCTTTTTTGTTTATATTTGTATTCTATGTATGAGCGGTCTCTACTTTTGTGACTAAGAAAATGTTTGTCCTTGACAATGCATCAAGTAAGTTTGCCCTTTTTCCTGTTTCCTTTCCTATTTCTCTCTTCTTTGTTAGAAGTTCTTTCTCACCCTTCTATTTGAAACTTCCATATGCCTTTATTAATGTGTAAGTAATGTCCTCTAAAGTTTAAAAAATATATAACTTAAAAAATATTTAGGGAAAAATTTGAAATCACAGCAAACACAATGCTGGAAAACCATTGTGATCATACACAAATAGCTAATATCAATTTTTATGAGAAGTGTTTTCATTGTCGGTCATTGTTTGCTCTTTTCATTCTTGGTTTTGCATTTTCTTTTATCTTTTTATGCTACTTAGATAGTTAGCCTGTTAGCTTTTTAAAAAATAGTTTGATTATTCATTCTAAAATGGCACTAGTATATACTTATGGCAGATTTGTGAGAAAGAAGAAAAGGAAAGACAAAAAACTGTTTTGGTTTTAAAATGTTACTAATGTAAATTTATTTCCCGATATTTTTTTCAATTTTACATACCTTTTTGTAAATTTTTTAAAATTTTTGTTGTATACCTGGCAAATTAATTATTGCATACTAGCTCAAGTGAATACATCAGTTAACCAGATCCTTACTCTTAGACACTTAAATTGTTTTTATTTTTTAGTTTTTGCCACACATTAAAATCTTTATACTACCACTTTTGAAACTTTTAAAATACATTTTCAGTTCCATTTTTTGAAATGTCCCTTATTTAGTTAGCTCAGGTAAAGTTTTAAGGTCTATCCTGGCAAAGAATATGGACCCTGGGACACAGACAGTTCTAAAAGAAGAAACAAAAAGACAAGAAGAAACACAAACATTAAGGATAAAAATGACCACAAACAAATACTTTTCAATAATAACATTAAATGTAAATTAATGCTAAGTGAAACAAGCCAGTCAATGAAAGAAAAATACCACATGTCCTCACTCATCTATGGATAATAATAACCATTATAAACTGGTGAACAAAAATAGATTCAGAGGCAGAGCAGCATCAAACAGACTGTCAAATTACAGCAACAAGGACAGGGAGGGTTGAGGGGGGGGGGGGGATAATAGATCAACCAAAGGACTTTTGTGCATGCATTTAAGCATAACCAATGGACACAAATCACGGGGGGGGGAGGGGAGGCTCGGGGAAGGGCAGGGGAAAAAAAGAAGATATTTGTACTAATCTTTGTAATACTTTATGTAATTAAAAATATATTAAATAAAATAAAATAAAACAAAGAATTCAAGCTAGTTACCTTACCACTCCTGGCTTCTTCATCTGTAACTGGGATGAGAGTATAATGAAATGTACCTATCTGTTAGGGTTGTTGAGGGAATTAAATGAAATGAAACAAATTTCTTAAAATAGTGTCTTATACACAATTATGCTAAATAAAAACCTGGAGTAATTGTTGAATTTTTCTATTTTATAGGAATAAAGGAGTCAAAACTAAATTTAGTCTCATTTATATATTATGTCTTGTATGCCACTCCTCTGAGTGGTTCATCAAAATCTGTTTACAGAGTAAACGAGAGAATTTCAGTTTGTGAGATGGCGAAAGTTCTCTTGTTGTAAATTTTGTAGTTAGAAATTCTGGAATGCTTGTTACTCATTAATCATAGGCTTCACTAAAATGGCTTTGTCTGACAGTATAAGACTGCTTTACAAAAATCTGGCTTTAGAGTTGGTAGTATTTTGTCCTCTGACTGTCTCTCACATAGTCAAACTATTTGGGATGCATGTTATATAGAAAACTTTTTTATCTTGTTAATTATTTTCAAACAGCTTTATTCTTAATGTTTAAAGAAGAAATGTCAGGCATAACTTGTTTGCCAAAATACATAGAGAATGACGATAGTGTGTACTTTATCAGAGGCATTTCCTAGAACAATATAGAATTACATGAGATAAGGGAATGCCTATTCTACAGAGTCAGAATATGATTTGCTCATAGTTCTTGTGAAATAAATTACTCATTTCTTCTCAATTTTAAATCCATAGAAATGCTTTAAAATTGTTCAGTACTTTCTCAGTAGCTGTCTTGCTTTTTATAACAAAGTATATATTTGCTTGTTTATAATACCTTAACGTTTGTTTAAGAGAATTATATACATGTTGTTATGTGAAGAGACAGTTTGGATTACTAATTCAAAATAATTTTAATTTAGAAAATTTAAGGGTTTAGTCTTTTTTTCATCATAAATATAATAAA
>PVJC01054710.1:0-10415 GCA_004026665.1 Murina feae | reverse complement strand
TATCAGGGCAAGGGGTCACTTTCCCAAGTATATGCTTGTCGAACCACTATGCTCAGCTCCTGACATGCATACAAACTAGTATCCGATGGAACTGAAGAATGAAATTGAAAGAAAGAAGTGACCCCCAAACAGTGACCATGCAGTACCTGACTGACTTTACAAAGTCAGTAAAAGGATTCGTTAAAAGGGGTTCAGGATAGACACATCTGTTCACAATCTGGACCGAAAGAAGATCCTGTCCGTGCACGACTCTGCTGCCCTGTGAGAGGCTGCAGCCTCTCCCCACGCACATCCCGCAGTCAGCCTCCTGGGGCCTCGCCTGCGATTTTATCCACAGAGTGAGTGAACGTCACTGCGCCCAGGACGTCTGGAAGCTACCCCTTCACATCACGTACATCATCAGAATATCAGGGGTTCCCTGCGTGCGCTTCCTGTGCATTAAGGATGTTCAAAGTGTAATTTGACATAAGCCCAACAAATCGAAAAATTTAAGTGTTAAAATAATATGCTGATTTGTGTATGAACCAGTATCGGGGAGGCTAATCTGTACACATTACACAGATTTGAAGAAGGGAGTTGTCTATGCTACATTGTGTCCAGTTTCCATTAGAAAAAAATTAAATAATGTACATCATTCTTAGAACCTAGAAGGGGGGAGAGATCTTCCATCCTTTCTGCAAACAAGTGAAAAAGAACTAAGGATTGCCTGTGCCCTGGACTGCAGCGGGATTACACCCAGATGGACCCACGGCCAACTAAACATTCTGTACGTCGAAAACGCCTTGCCCGGCCGGCGTGGCTCAGCGGTTGAGCGTTGACCCATGAGCCAGGAGGTCACAGTTCAAACCAGTCAGGGCACATGCTGGGGTTGTGGGCTCGATCCCCAGTTGGGGGTGAGCAGGAGGCAGCTGATCCATGATTCTCTCTCATCATGAATGTGTCTATGTCTCTCTCCTTCTCCCTTCCTCTCTGAAATCAAAATGAAAATGCCTTTAACACCCCTTTTCCCCCACAGCAGAGCTGGGCCTAGCTCCCCTTAAACATGCTCAGAACACTCACATTAGCTTGCAGTTGGGCAAAATCACTGGACACAGAGCCTATGTTATCATAAAGTGTTAAATATCTTGCGTAATCCATCGAACACAGTATCCAAACATTCCGGCCACACAGCACCCTGGAGTGTGGATCGCTGACCCTCGCGTGAGTGTGGCTCAGCCTGGGAGGGGGTCCCAGGCACGTCGCCAGCCAGGGCACCGCCAACACTCAGAATTCGAAGTGTGGCTTCTACCGAGCGCACATGCTCTGGCACGGCTGCGAAGTTGCAAATCGCAAGTGAGACCATCACAAGTGGGACCATTGTCCATGGTTCTGATGGGGCAGGAGAGGCAGGGGAAGGCCAGGCACGACTTCAAACATTTTGTTCTGAGCAAAGGGAAGGAGGAAGTTGCAATTCATGGATATTGGGAAGACGGGGTGGGGGCAGGTCTGGGCAGACGGACAGGAATGGCACATTTCAGGGTGGGTGCCTGGCAGACATGCCACGTTGTATTGTTGACCCTGGACTTCAGCGGGGATGTGGGGGCTGGAGGAACAGACTCGGGGGTCCCTTAAAGCTGAGACACCGGGCTGAGGTAGCGAGGGGTGAGGCCGATCAGGAACACAGGGCTGTGAGGACACGAATGTACGGAGCGACAGGTACCGAGGAAGCGCGATGTGTATGCAGGAAAGAGGTGGGGAGGGACCGGTAAGAGGAGCGTTCAGAGGCACTCGCTGTGGGCAGGCGAGAGCTGCCAAGGGCCAGCCCTGCGCCCAGAGCAAAGGCCCATGCAGAGACCATCAGACACAAAGGCCTGGGGATGGAGAGAGCTCAGTCACAGAGACGCAGCCCTCTGCTCCAGAGCCCAGGACCCAGCCTCACTCCTCCTGCTCACATACTCATCCCATGCCCTTGCTCATTCTCTCCATCTTTCCAACTTCCCTTCCGACCTCTGCTTCTCTCTCACAATCCCCATCCCCATCCCTCCTGTCCCTACGACATCCTTTAGCCGAGAGGCAGGCAGCTCACCACAGGCCACATCTCACCTGTGCCTCTGAGGCATTGCTGATGGCAGGATAATCATCTCCCTCTCTCTCTCCCCTTAGATTTTGAGATGCATATTTATATATATAGATCATACAAGCATTCCACAGCAAAGCTTTGCTCCAATAATTTGTTTTTAGACATGACAAATAACCCAGTATCATAATCCACTTTAAAGATTGCCTGTCCCTTTACAAAACTCTGAATTTTGACTACTTTCTCAGAAACACTTGGATTTATGTGGCTATTTACTATTTCATTCTAACCTACCCAAGTCACACATAACTATAATCAGGAAGTAAATATGTCACATACTGTTTCCACACACAGCTTCAACTTGAACCCACTACACCACCCCAGGAAACATGTACCCTAAACTCAAAATCCCAGGGATCAAGTCACACACAAGAATGAGGTCACGGCCAGCTTGATGTGGCTACTGCGAGGGGTTATATGATTGACATTTCCTGTTCCTCTCTGCATCTCTTTCCTCTCACTGAAATGCTGTTCAAAGTAATTTCTAATCATGTCATCGCTCTATAAAATGTAATGTAAAACAAGCATATTTCTGTGTGTGATACACATATTTCATACATTAAGTAGCCATACCTGCATTTTCATTTCTGTATGCCAGGCAGCTCTGTAGCCACCAGGAGAACAACACCAGAACTTATCTTTCACTCCTTGGAACCCAGGAAGAGAGACATACGATGGCAATGACATTGTCTCCTGATTTCAGCCAGAACCATCAGATGATAAAGTCCCCAGTGAGAAGCGTAAGCATCTGGGGTTTCTCACTGGCGCTCAGCGGATTTGACCGATAAACCCGCATGGAGCTTTGCACTGGCATCCAGGCCGACACACAGAAGCTGGTGCACATACGAGCCAGCAGCCTTCCAGGGGCACCTGAGAGCTGTACCCTACCACCCCCAACCCCCCCTCCGCCTCCCCCCCCCACCCCCAGGGTTTAACCTGCACAGGCCTCCCCCAGCTGGGGTTTCCTGTAAGGTCAACAAGTCCTTACCCACAGGCCCAGCTGGAAAAGCAGCCGCTGGTCCCTCAGGGACAACTGCTCCCCATAGGATGCTGATAGGATGCCCTCTCCCAAGGGAAACAAACCCAAACAAACCGTGTCCCCTCCTCCCTCCCTCTAGGTGCCTGAGATACCCGGAAACCACCCTCTGGGGACTCTCCTTGAAAATCACTTCCTTCCCTTCTGGCAGCTGCTCCTCCCAGCTCCAGAGGTCCCATCTCCACGGCCTCCCTCAGGCCCAGACCCCCCACTCTTCCTCCTGAGGCGGGAAAGAAGGAGCCGCTCCTGCACACACAGGCCCAGACAGACAAGCATTTAACGTGGTAGTTTTTCTCAAAGTCCCAAGCTGGCATTTCTAGGTTCCATCATGCACCATTAAAAAAAAAAGAGAGAGAGAGAGAGGTTTGTTTCCCTGGCTGCGAGCAACTCTCAGGACTTCACAGAGACGTGGAGCGTCGCCTATGCCGGGGCGTCTGGTTTATAATGCCAGTGGGCCCAGACAAACGCTGGGAATGACCCCACGGCGTTAGGAAGGACAGGAGTGGGATCGCTTTCGCAGTGTGTTCTCACAGGTACGCACGTTACAGCGATCACACGCGAGCAAAGTCGCTTTTCCCAAATGAGCGATGCATTTACCGGGCTAAACGTCCCTTTACAGAGTCAGCCAGTCTCCACGCCCATTGAAATCAATTCCTTCTTTTGTCCAAACACACCCATTCCAGGACAGACAATCAGCTCTAGGCAACTCTCTGTCATCACTTCCCCTTAAAAGAAACCTTTATTGTTGAAAGTTACGTACATAGGTCCCCCTTTCCCTGCATTACCCTCTCCCAGCCGCTCCCGTGCCGCCAGGCCCTCACCAACTGGCTGTCCGTGACTATGGGTTACACATCTGCACACAAGGTCATTGATCCCTTCCCACCCACCCTCCCCCACCTTCCCTCTGTGGTTCCCCACTCTGCTCCATGCTTCCGTGTCTTTGGACCTATTTTGTTCATCAGTTCATGTTGTTCATGAGATCCCACATGTGAGTGAGATCATGTGACGCTTGTCTTTTTCTGACCGCCTTATTTCACTCAGCATCATGCTCTCCAGGTCCCTCCATGTTGCAAATGGTAAGAGTTCTCTCTTTTTCACTGCCGGGTAATAGTCATGGTGTATCCTCCTGCATTGAGCGTCTGCCCCCTGGTGGTCAGTGTGTGTCAAAACGACTGGTCTTTCCACTATTTGGTCAATTTGCATATTAGCCTTTTATTATATAGAATATGCACAGTCCATGGACACGGGCAACAGGGTGGTCAAGACCTGGGGGATGGGTAGGGTTTGGGAGGAGGGAAGTAAATGGAGGGTAAATGGGAGACATCTGTAATACTATCAACAGGAAAAAATATACATTAAAAAAGAGAACTATATCTTGTTCTCTCGTTTGCCTGTTACAATGTTTTTCACATAGCAGATACTTAATAAATGTTTATTAAACTGAAAAAAAAGAGCAGGGTTACTTAGCCAATGTTGGCCCTTAATGGAGAGACCCCGAGGCCTTTGTTTGCTGAGTTAAGCATCAAACTTAGGCCCCTGGGTGTTGGGGGCCACTGCTCAGCTCTGATGGGGCTCCCAGGCGTGGAGTGAGCCAGTACGGCTGGTGGGACAGCGTCCTCTCACCCCCGTTCCAACCAGTTATCACTGATTTGCTCGGCTCTGCAGCCAGTGCCTCTACTTGGGCCCTGCCTCGCCCCATTGTGGTTCTAAAAGGCATAGGGTCACTAGAGAATCTGCATCTTATCTTTACCCAGAGAGCCCTGCCTCTGACATTAAATATTATTTATTTTTAACTTTACCAAAAGGCTAACATAGTTTTGGAGTCGGCAGAAAGAAACTAGGGTTTTATAGTCCCTAAACAGAGAGGACGCCTGGGCGCATCTGGGCTTGAGGATTTTTCAAGCTGCCTTTCTTCTCAGGGATAATTTCCCAACGTGGACTGGAGTGGATCCATCGGGACAGAAGCTAAGGCTCTGTGGAGATTGGTTATGAAACTCCTGTGGAGTCTAATCATTCTTCCTAACACCGACCTTTTCCACCCACAGCGTCACCGCCTTCATGAACAAGGTGAGCACGCGGCCTCACAGCGGGCAGAGCTGGGCGGACGCTGCATCTTTCTAATGAGGCTGCGGGGACAGTGAGCTCGTCTGGGAGCCAGGGACCCGGGGACAGAGCTGCCGATGACCACAGCCCGTGGGGGCCCCCGCGTGAAGGCTCAGGCCCAGGTGGGGGTGCAAACCTGCTTCTCATGCGCAGGGCCTCACACGCATCCGCTCTCAGCCCGACGGGCTTCTGCAAGTCACGGACCTACTTGGGGTCATTAGACACAGGACGGGGCCGGGCTGGAGGCGGACCCGTGTGCAGCTCAGAAGTGATCGCCGCTTTGCTTGGCCCAAGTGCGGGACGGAGCAGCTTCTCGGCGTGTGAATGCCTTTCGGGACCTGCCCTTGCCCTGCAGGGTGACGTCTCCCCAGGAGGTTCGGTAAGATGTGGAGCCCATACACCTGCTCCAAGAACTGGGGACGGAGAGGGGCCTGAAGGCCCTTGCCTGAGGGCATGGCACTGTCTGCTCAGAGGGGTCACATGGGAGAAAAATAGTGAGAAATCGACCTTTTCGCCTTTAAAATTCACCAACATCTTGAAAGACACGATAGGAGATCCAGCTTCCTGGCATTTTCTGAAACAGTGGGGCTGCCCTGAGGCACTGCTTTACTTGAGACGGCGATTCAGCGGAGCAGGTGTGGGACAGCGAACTCCGAAATGACAGCTGCCATCCCAAGAGAGAGGAGACATGACCTCCTGGTTCATAGGTCAATGCTCAACCACTGAGCCACACTGGCTGAGGCGGTCACGGAGACTCTGTGTCCATCATAAATGCTCCTGTGTGCAGAGCTGTTTAATGCAAGTCCACAGGGAGGAACTCTGAGGACAGGACGTGAAGCCACCGCGTGAAAGGGAAACGCTGCAGCCCCACCTGCAGGGGCAGGTCAGGGAGCTGCAGCCCAGGTGAGGGGTGAAGCAAGACTCAACCCCCCAGGAGAGAGGAGGCCTCCAGGGGCGGTCAGAGGGTCGGAGGTAGAGGGAAATGCCAAGGACGGTGAAGTGTGGACCTAACCCTGGGAATTCTGTTCACGTCCCAGGAGAGCAAGGCCATGCACAGCCATGGGCGTGGGGGTGCATGCGGGGCTGGGCGCTCTGTGACCACTCTCTCAGGCTGAGGGGAGTAGCAGGCGAAGTGGGTGCTGAAACACCATGTGAGGAAAGGCGCCTGTGCACACCACCCAGGGAGCGTGGGCAGCATGACAAGCAGCGAGGGAGAAAGGGCCCTTTGAGCAGGAGCAGGAGGCTGGCCATCACTGCCAACGCTGTTCCAGAGAGTGAGGTGCACGGTCTGCACCCTTCTCTCTGCTGCCAAAGCTGGGCCAAGGCCTCCCTCCCAGACACCTCGGCTTTTTTGCCGTCAGAGGTCCTGCTGGACACAGTTTGCAGGTGTCTGAACAACACCCCCCACCATGAGCACATCAGTGACAACCACCTACGACACCCCTATCGGTCCTACCAGCCGACCATTAGAAATGGGCGTGGCGAAACCAGAGCTTCCTGGGAGTTAGCACCTGGGGGTGTTTAAATAGAAGTTACATTACGCGCTGCCAAAAAATTAATAAAAGTGCCCGGCTGGTGTGGCTCAGTGGTTGAGCATTGACCTATGAACCAGGAGGTCACAGTGTGATTCCCGGTCAGGGCACACGCCTGGGTTGCGGGCTCCATCCCCAGTAAGGGGCGTGCAGGAGGCAGCTGATTGGTATTTTGCTCTCACATCTATACTTCTCTCTCTCTGTCCCTCTCCCTTCCTCTCTGAAATCAATAAAAATATATTTTAAAAATAATGTGTTCGTGACATGTGACTAGCATGTGGAAGTCAATCTCTGACTCTCTCTTCTATAGCATATGCATGAGACACACACACACACACACACATGCATCACACCTATATACACACCCATATCTGTCATATATATGCCTGTGGCTTCTCCTCGGGGTGGGGGTGGGGGGATCAGTCAGCCTGGTTCCTCATAGTGCCACCATGAGTTCCACCGAGGATATGTGCCTAGAGCAGCCTGTTTGAACCGCCTGTGTCACCTTCCGTGTGGCATGGATTGGTGCCTGGTTATGTTAATACATTTAATAGCTTTGTCCCGGGAAGCTCACTGGTGTGATGGTGAGGATTTCCTGGGGATGATATTCACCATATTACACATCAAGGTTATTCTCTGAATTATCTCAAGGGATCTCATGATTATAAAGAATAACTGTGCTCACTGTGAACAACTAAACAACATAAGGATGAGGTAATTGACCCTATTTACTCTTTCTCTTTGGTTCCATAAGATTCCCTTGTATTTTTAGTTAATAACTAGAGGACCGGTGCACGGATTCATGCACAGGCCATGGCCGGTCAGCCAAGTGGTTATGGACCCTCTCTTTGAGTGGCTGCTCCCACTGTGGGAGCACAGTGACCACCAGGGGGCAGCTCCTGCGTTGAGCGTCTGCCCCCTGGTGGTCAGTGTGCATCATAGTGACTGGTCGACTGGTCATTCTGGTCATTCTGCCATTAGGTCTCTGGGCTTATATATATACTAGGGGCCCAGTGCACAAAAATTTGTGCACTTGGGTGGGGGATTCCCCAGCCCGGCCTGTGCCCTCTTGCAGTCTGGGATCCCTCGGGGGATGTCCACCTGCTGGCATGTCTGGCCAGCCTGGGTGAGGAGCTGATGGCTGTTTGCAGGCTGGCCAAGACCCCCAGTGGAGATCTTCATCCCATGGGGGTGTGGCCAGCCTGGGTGAGGGATGAGGGCCGTTTTCAGGCTGCCCACAGCCCATTCAGGGTTTGGGTCCCTACTGGGGTGCCTGGACAGCCTGGGTGATGGGCTGAGGGCCATTTTTAGGCTGCCCACAGCTCCCATTGATCCAACGTCCCAGCGACGCTGGCTGTAAGCAGGTTTCTGGGGTTTATTTATCTTCTATAATTGAAACTTTGTTACTTTTAATGGAGGGCTAGGCAGGCACGAAGCCTCCTGTTTGCTTCAGTTCTGTGGCTTCTATAATTGAAACACTGTTTCCTTGAGCAAAGGCCCAGCCAACCTAGGCGGGCAGTTGCAACAGTTGCAACGGAAGCCTCCTGTTTACTCTAGCTCCGTGGCTGTCGGCCTCCATCTTGGCTGGGTTAATTTGCATACGGCTGCTCTGATTGGCTTGGGGCGTGGCTTGACTGGTGGGCATGGCTTAGGTGTCTTGGAGTGATGGTTAATTTCCATATTACTCTTTTATTAGAGTAGATATAGATGGCTGTCAGACAACCAATCAGATGCTTTGATCAGCTCAAGCAGAATTCCTTATAAGGCATCTGGGCCCCTTCAGAGCGGAGGGCAGAGCATTTAGCTGAGATGTGCCATCGGGAGCCACCAGAAACCAAGCCAATCACTCTCGCCATGTGTTTCTAAGCCAGAAGGCTTGACGTTTCTGTGCACGCATTTGATCTGCCCTACAGATGCTCTTGCTTGTTCCAATTTTTAAGTAAAATTAAACATAATGAACAAAGTATACGACTCATGTTATGTCACCTCTTTAACCTCAGTTTCATAATATGTGAAATAACAGCATATCCACAATAGTCGTGTTTCGAGGAGAAGTGTTCACAAAGCTCAACCATGTTGCTCCTTTTAAATAATATTCTTGCTTACAAGTCCAACCGATAAAAGACATAGACGCACCCCAAAGGCCCCTCGGGATGAAACCCGCAGCCACCTGAGCAAGGTCTGTGGTTCCTTCCTGAACGGTGTGTGGGCATCTGGGGCCCGGAAGGAGAACCAGCAGCTCCTGGCCAGTCTCCCCAAGTCCCAGGTCACCACAGAGCCCCTGTGAGAGCCGTGGACCCCAACTCTGGAGGGGACGCCTGGGCAAGGGCACCCAGGAAATGGGGGGAAATTCTTCGCCTCTGACTGTGTACTGAACACACGCTGCCATTCCCACCCCCATGTCTCTTTCACCCCATCACCGTATCTATTTTTGTTTCATTCAGTCTCCCAGGTATTTCCCTGATCGTCCTGGAATCATCCTTTTCCAACAAATAACTGCATAACCCAAGGTTCCTCTTTACACCTCAGTCCTCAGTGCACAAATGAGCTTTAGATGAGGCACCGAAAAGGTACCCTCAGAGCTCACATGTAGAAATCCAATACACAGGAAGCTGAAAGGGGTTACAGGCAGGTGTGTGGGGGCCTGAGACGCGTCGGACGCCTCCGTGCCTCCCTCTGTGGTCCATGCATTACTACTCGGCAGATAATCAATGATGCCTCGTCTAGACATACAACTCCGGTTGGTTTCCAAGCCACAGAGAGAGAGACTGAGAAAAGATGGAAGGGGACAGGAGAGAGGGGGCTGGGGCTGTGGTGGGCCACATGTAAAGGCACACATGTCATTGTCGCTGTTTATTTTAAAGTATGACCTCATGCATCTCCAGGAAGCTCGCTATCCAATAGGACCCGCACAGTATACGTTGGATGAAACCGGAATCTTACTTGGGTAATGCACCACTTCTCCCCGGAACTGCTGGGGCGCCTATAGTTTCTCTCCCTGAAGATGTTTTCTTCAATGTGAAGACGCTGGGGCTTTGTGAGGGTGTAGGATCTGATGATAATTCACTGATGGGGACACGGACACTGAATCCATGCAGCCTTTGCCACCCACACCCTTTCAGGCGTCAGGGAGCTCTCTGCCATCCAGGAAGACAGACTGAGCTGCTGCCTCTGTGACCTGCTCTGCCATCCGGCCCGAGTCCCCAGCTGGTCCTCACAATGGAGACGGAATGACTGAACCCAGAAGTGATGACGGCCTGTGCTCTAAGCTCCGGGTGGGCACAGCTTCAAAGCACAGGGGGTAGAGGGCTCAGGATGGAAATGAACTACGGAAGCAAATCCACAGCCAGATGGAGAGATGCAGAGCGTGAGTCCTGAACAAGGCAGCTGCCTTCCCCGTGGAGTGGGGGCTGGGCACATGGTACGGGCAGCGCTCTGGCTCCCCTGCCAGAAGCTCTGGCCCCAGCCTACTGGGCATTATGACAGCTTCATCACAGAGACTGGTGGGTTCCCCATGGGTCATTGATTCAACCCCCAGCCTCTCTCCCTCACCAGAGGCCAAGGGGTAGGGCTAAAGGGTCTACTCTTCGGTTTTTGTTGAATTTTTAGAGAGAAAGGAAGGGAGAGG
>PVJC01054709.1:0-10416 GCA_004026665.1 Murina feae | reverse complement strand
CTTGTGACATCTGGTAGGTGAATCCCTTACTGAGATTTTGTTTTTTTCTTACTTTGACAATTCCCTAACATATTTAGTTTCCACATCAACTTTAAAATCATTTTGTGCAGTTTCCAGAAACCTGTAATTTTAACTGGACTGACATTAAATACAGACACACCTCATTTTATTGCACTTCAGTTTATTATGCTTCACTGATTATGTGCTTTAAAAAAAATTAAGTTTTGCTCTCACCAGTTTGGCTCAGTGGATGGGGCGTCGGTCTGTGGACTGAAGGGTCCCAGGTTGTATTCCAGTCAAGGGCATGTACCTTGGTTGCAGGCACATCCCCAGTAGGGGGTGGGCAGGAGGCAGCTGATCGATGTTTCTCTCACATCAATGTGTCTGACTCTCTATCCCTCTCTCTTCCTCTCTGTAAAAAACCAATAAAATATATTTTTTTTTTAAAATTAAGTTTTATGCAAACTTGCATCTCACAAGTCTATCAGCAACTGAATTTCCAACAGGGTTTGCTCACTTTCAGTCTCTGTGTCATATTTCGGTAATTCACATGACATTTCAAATGTTTTCATGATTATTATACTGTTTCATTTTTATGTGTGATCAGTGACCTTTGATGTTACTATCATAATGGTTCAGGGCTCCACTGGTATAAGATGACACAATCAACACGTGTTGTGTGTTCTTACTGTTCCACCAACTGTCCATTCCCCATCTTTCCCCCTCTCCTCAAGCCTCCCGATTCCCCAACACACAACAATGTTGAAAGTAGGCCTATTGATGACCTGACAATGGAGTCTAAGTGTTTAAGTGAAAGAGTCACAGCCCTCTCACTTTAAATAGAAAGCTAGAAGGGATTAAGCTGAGCTAAGAAGCTAAGATAGTGTGAAAGCAAGGCCTCTTACACCACACAGGTAGCCAAGTTGTGAATGCAAAGGAAAAGTTCTTGAGGGAAATGAAAAGTGCTCCTCCAGGGAACACACAAATGATAAGAAAGCAAAACAGCCTTATTGCTGACATGGAGAAAGCTTTAGTGGTCTGGACACAGCATCAAAGCAGCCACAGCATTCTCATAAGCCAAAGCTGAATCCAGAGCAAAGCCCTAACCTCAAATCTGTGAAGGCTGAAAGAGGTGAGGAAGCTTCGGAAGAAAAGCAGAAGCCAGCAGAGGCTGGTTCATGAGGTTTGAGAACAGAAGCCATCTCCATACCATAAAAGGGCAAGGGGAAGCAGCAAGTGCAGAGCTAGAGGCTGTAGTAAGTTATCCGGAAGATCTAGCTATGATAATCAATGAAAGTGACTACACTAAACCACAGATTTTTCAATGCAGCAAAAAGGGCTCTATATTGGAAGAAAATGCAATATAGCTGGAGAGGAGAAGTCAATGCCTGAATCCAAAGCATCAAAGGACAGGCTGATTCTCTTCTTAGGGGCTAATGCAACCAGTGATTTTAAGTTGAAGCCCTTGTTCATTTACTATTTAAAAATCTTAGGGCCTTTAAGAATATGCTAAATCTACTTTGCCCAGAAAACAAAGCCTGAGTGACAGCACATCTGTTGGCAACATGGTTTACTGAATACTTTAAGCCCACTTCTCAGAAGAAAGATTTCTTTGAAAATATTACTGCTCACTGACAATGCACCTGGTCAGCCAAGAGTTCTGATTAATGCTGTTTTCATGCCTGTGCACACAACATCTATTCTGGATACATGGATCAAGGAGTAATTTCAATTTTAAAGTCATATTATTTAAGAAATACTTTTTGTAAAGCTCTGGCTGCCATGAAGATTCCTCTGATGGTTATGGTCATAGTAAATTGAAAACCTCTGGATAGGATTCACCATTCTAGATGCCATTAAGAGCATTCATGGTTCATGGGAGGAAGTCAAAATGTCAACATTAATAAGTGTTTGGAAGAAGTTCATTCTAACCCTCATGAATGAGTGGTAGAAGTAACTGCATTCTAACCCTCATGAATGAGTGGTAGAAGTAACTGCACTCTAACCCCATGAATGAGTGGTAGAAGTATTGCTAGTGGAAATAGCAAGTGAAGTAGAATTAGAAGTGGAGCCTGAAAATGTGACTGAATTGCTGCAATTTTACAATAAAACATTAATGGATGAGAAGTTATTTTTTATAAATGAGAAAAGAGAGATTCTATTTTTTAAATGGAATCTACTCCTGGTGAAGATGTTGTAAAAATTTTTGAAGTTACAGCAAGGAAGTTAGAATATTACATAAACTTAGTCAATAAAGCAGCACCAGGTACAAGAGGACTGATTAAAACTGAAAAAGTTCTACTGTGAGTAAAATGCTATGAAGCAGAATCACAGTCTATAGAAAAATTGGTCCTGAAAGTTCAGAAGAGTCAGTGGATGCAGAAAACTTTACTGTGGTATTTTAAGAAATTGCCATAGCCACTCTAGCCTTCAGCAGTCACCACCCTGATCAGTCAGCAGCCATCAACATCGAAGAAAGACCCTCTGCCAACAAAAAGATTATAACTTGCTGAAGGCTCAGATGATGGTTAGTATTTTTAGCAAGCTAATCTAATAAAAGAGTAATATGCAAATTAACCCTCACTCCATTACACCTAAGCCATGCCCGCCAACCAAGCCACACCCACCAGCCAATCAGATCGACAATATGCAAATTAACCCAGCCATGGAGCTAGAGCAAACAGAAGGCCAGCAATGGAGGAAACTGCCTGCCTAGGCTGGCTATGGCCTCTGCTCAAGGCAACAAAGTTTCAATTATAGAAGATAAATAAACCCCAGAAACCTGCTTCCAGCCAGCCTTGCTGGGACCTTGGGTCAATGGGAGCTGTGGCCAGCCTGCAAACAGCCCTCAGCCCCTCACTCAGGCTGGCCAGGCACCCCCATGGGGTGAGGGTCCCCACTGGGGGGCTTGGCCAGCCTACAAATAGCCATCAGCCCCTCACCCAGGCTGGTCAGGCACATGTCCAGCAGGTGGACATCCCTCGAGGGGTCCCAGATTGCGAGAGAGCACAGGCCAGGCTGAGGGATCCCCCAGAGTGCACAGATTTTTGTCCACTGGGCCCCTAATAAAGTATATTTAAATTAAGTTATATGCATCATTGAAAAAAAACATTCTTTTGTTGTTGATGTCAGAGAAGAAGGGAGAGGGAGAGAGAGATGGAAACATCAGTGATGAGAGAGAATTGTTGATTGGCTGCCTCCTGCATGCCCCACACTGGGGATCAAGCCTGAAAACCCAGGCATGTGCCCTTGACTGGAATTGAAAACCTGGGACCCTTCAGTCCATAGATTGATGCTCTAGCCACTGAGCCAAATAGGCTAGGGCTGCATCATTTTTAGGCATAATGTTATTGCACACATAACAGATTACAATATATTTCAAATATAAGTTCTTTATGCACTGGGAAACCAAAAAAAAATATGTGCCTCACTTTATTGCAATGTTGGCTTTAATGTGATGCCTTGGAATAGAACCACAGTATCTCCAAGATATACCTGCATTCACTTTTATATGAGGGGACCCTTACAGCTTCACATCTATGCACAGTAATGACTCATAAGGTCCATCTACCCCAGCAGGGGCCAGAGGTGTCAGCCACACCTTTCAAAGGTGTGCCGTGGGAGTTCCTCTCACCCTTCATGGAGACCCTGCCATGGGTAGCTCCAGCATTCCTAGGCATGGACTATTAAGCCAGGGTTCTTGGATGGGGGACCTCATGTCTCCCCAACCTACAGCCCAACTGGCAAAGAGGTTCCATGAGTCTGAACAGGGAAGCTTGAGAAGTGCACCGTTAGTATCTCAAAGGCTGAAGATTGCTTCAGATTTTCTCTTAGTGTAATAATCAGGGATCATAGTTTAGTGTGGAAAGATTGTTTCCTTTCAAATAACCCACTCCTTTTTTTATATAATTTTAATTCCCTGAAAACCTTATTAGCAATACTATTAGAAAACTCTAAGTCATTTTTAAATTGTTTTGACATATTGTCTAATTATGGCACTTAAAAAAAATTTAAGAACATTTTATTCTTTTATCCTTTTCTGGCAGGAATGATAAAAACCTAACTGGACTAGGATGGTCAAATGACACTCTTAAAATCAAACAAAAACCTTTTTTTTTTTTTCAATTTGCCTAAGTAGTGCATATTCATTGTAGAAAATTGAGATACTGCAAAATTTCCCATTGACTAAATGAGCATCGCGTACTCACCCATCAGCAGCCACTGCTGGCATTTTATGTCTTTCAAGTTTTCCTTTTCAGTATTTTTGTCTGTACATTACACAAATAATTTTTTAATATATTTTTATTGATTTCAGAGAGGAAGGGAAAGGGAGAGAGATAGAAACGTCAATGATGAGAGAGAATCATTGATAGGCTGCCTCCTGCACACTCTCACGGGGATCGAGCCCACAACCCAGGCGTATGCCCTTGACCGGAATCGAACCTGAGACTTGTTAGTCTGCAGGCTGGGACTCTAGCCACTGAGCCAAACCAGCTAGGGCACGAATAATGCTTTAATGTATAAAATTATCATATTATACAACTCTTTTGAAGTCTTTTTTTAAAACTATATGTTGTGAACATTGTTAAAAGAAAAACATGATTTACATGACTATAAATTATCCTATCTCTCGCTTAAACTATTTTTCACATTGTCTGAATATTATTTCTTTTCAATCAACTTTTTACTTCTCCAACAGTAAAACGAGCAGCTCTGGGGAATCCCCGCAAATACCTTGGGGAGCCCAGTGCAGTGCCTGAAACGGGGTCGCACAAGCCTGAAAGAGGCCAGGAGTGCCCGAAAGAGCGCCTGGCAACATCTTGATAAGCCCGGAGCAGCACCTGCCAGCGCCCCAGACAGCATCACGCAACTGCCAGGGAGAGCCCCGAGGAGTGCCTGGGGAAGCCTTGCACAACAACTTGGGGGCGAGAGGGGGGGGTGTCCCCGTAGTGCCTGCTAGAACCCCACGCAACGGCTTGGAGAGCCCTGGACACGCCAGCCAGCGGGGCCTGGCACAATGCCTGGGAGAACCCTGCACCAAACCTTGGGAAGCCTCGCCCATCGACTGCCAGGGCCCCAGGCCACATTGTGGGAGCCTGTGGAGCTGCTGGGAGAGCGCAGCCCAAGCCCACCGCCGCGCCTGCCACACCCCACGCAAAACCTTGTGGAATCCAGGTCAGCGCCTCCCATAGCCCAACACGATGTGTTAGCGGGCAGTGAGCGTGAGGCCCCCGCGCAGGCCTAGGACAGCCCTGAGCAGCGCCGGGAGAGCGCGGCGCACACCCTGGGAAGCAGATGCAGTGCCAGGCAAGCCAGGCAGCGTGTGGGAGAGCCGGGACAAGTGCCCGGGAGGCCCACCTCACACCGAGGGAGCCCGCGCAGCAGGGGAAGGCTTCTCACAACACCTAAGGCGCCCGGAGTAGCGCCTAGACACCCAGGGAAGCCCCGGGCACATGTTGGGCAGCCTAATGAAGCTCTTAGGGTAGCCCCACCCACACCCAGTAGAGCCCCAAGCAGTGTTTTCAAAAGCCCTGCACAACACTTTGGGAGCCCAGAGGAGAGCCTGCATGAGCCCCACAGAACACCGTGGGAAGCCCGATGCACTGTTACAGAAGAGCAAAGAGACGCCAAGCACGCTTCCTGGAGAAAGGGAAGGAGCCCTTTTACTAACATTAGTGACGAATGGACCCCGGGAGAGGTTTTCCAAATCAGAGTGAAGTAACATACAGAGGCTTTGCTTCATATAAGCTTCTGGGGTCTTTGTCTTGCAGATATGGTTCCTCCACCTTGTGGGCTTATAAGAAGGCCCCCAGGTGTTGGGGTTCCCAAATCATATCAGATGATCTGTCCTGGGGCCAGCGATAATGACCTCCCCCCACCACCAGGGCAGTGGCTTGTTTAGATTTATGGCCTGACATGCCTTGCAAGACCAGTTTCCTCCTCAGCAGCGCCTGGCATTGCTGCACAACGCTTGGGATCTAAGCAGAGCAGGCCTGGAACCCCGATGACACAGGGTGGTGGACACCTTGTGAGCAGATGGCCCTTTGCCCACGTCTGGCTGAAACTCCCAGCTCTGCCATCGGGAGACAGCACCAATGGCATGGACTTTGGTGTTTGGCTTCTGCCATATTCTCCAAGCTTCTGTGAGCAGTGGCTACAACAGAAGACTTCGAGAAGCCGGATGGAGAAGTTGTCCTGTGGATGGAGAAGTTGTCCTGTGGATGGAGAAGTTGTCCTGTGGAGCCGTATCCAACAGACAGGTTTACAGACACAGGTGGGGCACCCTTTGGGGGTCTTCTAGAAAGAGCTGAAAGACATTTTTGAGGGGCCTGAGAGCCTGCTTTTACTTGGGATACCATCTGGGCACACATATATATGCACTACTTTCAAAGTCTGGGAAAATAATGGTTTTCTTGGGGAAATGGGATTATGAGTGAAGCAGGAAATTCCATTTTCTACTGCATACACTTGTGGGATTTTTATTTTCCCCACTAAGAAACATATTACTTTCATAATAGTAACATGCAAGAAGGTAGTCCAATTTAGGGAAAAAAATATATTCAAAATATGATATTTGACATTTAAGGATTGAGCCTTTCCCTGCAGTGCTGGTAAGAGCCTGAGCCCACAGTAATGTCATCTTAAGGAGGAAACTGGTCTTGAAAGGAATGTCGGGCCATAAAACCTAACAAAGTCCTGCCCTGCGGGAGGGCAGGGGGCTTTGTTCTGACAATGGCACCTTGAAACACCTGGGGTAAGGGTAGATGAAAAGAATTCTCCCTTCAGGGCCTTGAGGGGAGGGGGGAGCATATTTGCAAATCAATGAACTCGAAGGGTAGTTATAAGCAAGGTTTTTGCTTGTTACTGGCGCTCTGGATTTGGGATTTCGGACACCCCAGAGTTCGCATTATTAAAACTGTGATTTCTCCACCTCTTCAAAGCGTCGCTTAGTTTTTTTGGGTCTTTCTGCAACCATCTAGTGTATGTTGTGACCGGTGGCAGGAAATAAAGCACAGAGCAGCTTCCCTGGCCCCAGTGTCTGGAACCAAACAATGTCCAAGGGCGAAGGCTGGTGTGTTGGCCAGTGTGAAGCACCAGGGCTAGTTATTATCCCTGACCTGGAGG
Organism: Murina feae; assembly: GCA_004026665.1. Taxonomy (NCBI): domain Eukaryota; kingdom Metazoa; phylum Chordata; class Mammalia; order Chiroptera; family Vespertilionidae; genus Murina; species Murina feae. The sequence goes on along the minus strand of PVJC01054709.1, from coordinate 3,291 downwards.
TCCTGACTTATTCTGCCTCCAGAGTTCTTAGAAAAATACGTTCTTTTGTTGACAGTCACACATGCTTAAATTGCAAACAGGATGTGGACCTGAGCCCTGGCCAGTGTGACTCAGTTGGTTGGAGCACCGTCCTGCGCACCAAAAAGGTGATGCGTTCAATTTCCTGGTCGGGATACATACCTAGGTTGCGGGTTCGATTCCAGGTCATGGCATGTATGGGAGGCAACCCATCGATGTCTCTCTCTGACACTGATGTTTCTCTTTCTCTCTCTCCTTCTTTCCCTTCTTCCTTTCCTCTCTGAGATCAATTTTAAACAAGAGAGAGATGGACCTAAGGCCTCATACCTTGCTAGTCTCATGAAAATGTCCCAGTGTTTTCATCAAGATTCGCAATGCCTGGCCCTGCCTTCCTCTCCAGCCTCATATGTCCCCTCTTCCGGACAGTGGACCAGGTGTAGTCCCCAAACTGTCACTGCTCTGCAACCTGGAACCCCTCACCTGCTCCTTGGCTCATTGTTCCATTCCCAGCTGTTGCGTTGCCCCTGCAGAGTCCTTCCTGGGTGAGTTAACGCCAGTTCTGCTCCGGGAATACCCCTGTCATCCTCTGAAACATTACCTTAGGTGCCTGATTAGCCTGTGGCCTCCACCAAACTGGTAGCTCTTTTGCTGGCAAGAGTTGTGGTGTTACCACGGCAGCCTCCCAGAGGGGACGGGAGCTCCACAAACATTTTCTGAATAAATAACCTGTTGGCCTGGCCTGGCCCTTCAGGCATTCTCAAGTCAGACTGCACTGACTCACTTGGAAGCTCCTCACAGTCCCTGCAGGAAGAAAAGAGGGGGCAAAACTCCAACAAATAACTGCACTTACTAAAGTGTCTGTTCCTGGAAGAGAAGCTTTAACACAAAAGGGGAGTTGAATGCCAAGAGAAGTAACTGAGAGAGCAGATCTCCCCCACAGTGTTCTCAATGTGTCTGTTTACCAGGGACAAAGAGGAGTTCTGAGTCTTCCGCAGATCGCTCTGACTTTGGGAAAATCCCTTCACCTCTCAGGCCTGTCTGTCCTGGGGCCTGTGAAGTAAAGAGCTGCGTCAGGTGCTGGCTAAGATCCTGGGACAGCAGATAGGAGAGAAGCTGACCAACCTGAAAAGCATATCTGTTGGGCTTTACCCAACCTTGACCTCAGCCCTGGATAAGGCCCAACCCAAGTCCTCCTGCCTAAAGCAAACTCTACAGCAAACATTCACAGTCTGGGTCACAGGGCAAAAATCCCACCAAGGCCGTTGCAATTGGCGCTTTATACAAACAAGTAAATCTAGACTTTCCTTTGAGAGTCCTCACACCCCATTTCCCACAGAACAAGTTTTGCTGGGACCTTATTTCTGCCAACACCAGGCAGTACCCGCCCCAGGGTGCTGGCTGTGTCACCAGCCGAGGCCTCCCTCCCTGAGGCAACTCTGGAGGAAACTTCACACCCCTTTCCCGAGGTGTTGGAGTTAGGGGACTATGTTACCTGGAAAAGGGAAGCACTTCTATTCCCACTGATTTCACTGAGCGTGGGGGAAAGCAGAGAATTTGTTGATGTTTTTCCTCTGTTCTACTAAATGCACAGGCTTGGGCATCAATCAGACTTGGGTTCAAGTCTCGATTTTCCCACGTTCTAGTTACTTGACTTTATGCCATTTTCCAACCTCTGCATCTCAGTTTTGAATCTGTGGAGTGGGGATATAATGCCTACCTTGAAGGGCTGTTAATGAAGGTTACATGAAACAACACCTGTCAAGCACACAGCACAGGGCCTGCCCAAGCAAAGTAGTAACTGTCAACAGCCTGGAAATGTCTGGCACAGAACAATAGGGTTTACGTTTTTGGAAGATTTTCTCATGAATCATGGTCAGGGCCAAATGCTGAACCCACACTCCAGAATTCAGGTCTTTCCAGGCCACCCACTGACCACCCCACAGTTCCAGCTAATTTGGATTAAACAACTGAGAACTTAGAATTGCAAAAATGAAAAACCCCATGCAGAGACTGGCCTATTTCTGTCCACAGTGACAGACCCCCAAACCCAGGGATCCAGGACTCCGCTCTCTATGGCTTCTCTCTGCCCTGGCAGCACACTGAGATCAGGCCAAATTCAAGTTACCGACTTTGAGCCTGAAGCACCTCTGCCCCAGTGAGCTTTTGCTTACTCATAGTGAGACCTTCAGAATAGTTATTCTTTAATCCCATGAAAAATCCCCGCAGCATGTTCTGTGGGGGAGTAAGTATGAGGAAGTTGGAGCTCTGGCAGGATTCGTGGAGGGGTGGGTCCTCAGGTGCCTCTGCCAGCTCTGAGCCATTAAACCTTTTTGGTCTCTTTGGGTTGGCTTCGGTATCTTGTACGTAAATAAAATCAAAGGATCAAGATGAATGTTGTGGGTGATCTATCTAGGCCATCTAAACTAATAAAAGCGGAATAGTAAAATTAACCGTTTCTCCGGGACGCCCACAGCCAATCAGAATGGCTGTATGCAAATTAGCCCAGCCAACATGGCGGCCGCCACTCACGGACCTGAGTAAACGTTTAGGCAGCGTCCATTGCAGCAGGAGCGAGAGGGAAACTACCTGCTCGCTGGCTCCTTAGCCTTTGGCCTGAGCAAACACGCACATTTGCAGCAATTAAGTGTAACAATTGTTTCATTGACCTGAGTAAACGTTTAGGTTTAGGCAGCGTCCGTTGCAGCAGGAGCGACAGCAAAACTACCTGCTTGCTGGCTCCTTAGCCTTTGGCCTGAAGCAAAAACTCACATTTGCAACAATTAAGTGTAACAATTGTTTCATTATAGAAGCCGGGAGGTGAGGCAGAGAGAAGGATTCGTTAGTAAAAGGCCGCCTTAACGGAACAGCATCAATTATAGGAAACCTGCGTCCAGCCGGCCTTGCTGGGATGTTGGTCAATGGGAGCTGTGGGCAGCCTTAAAACCCCTCACCCAGGCTGGTCAGGCACGCCAGCAGGTGGGCATCCCCCGAGGGGTCCCAGACTGCGAGAGGGCACAGGCCGGGCTGAGGGACCTCCCGAGTGCACAGAGCGGCTGCAGGGCGGGACAGCGCGGGACCCAGGACCCGTGATGGGAAAGAGGCGGCAGGGTTGGAGGGCATCGGGAAGCGGGAAAGAGGCGGCAGGGTCGGCAGCCTGCTTGGTGGGCTTCCCAGGCCCTTGGAGGGGCATCGGGGAGCGGGTAAGAGGCGGCAGGGTCGGCAGCCTGCTTGGTGGGCTTCCCAGGCCCTTGGAGGGGCATCGGGGAGCGGGTA
>PVJC01054708.1:0-10422 GCA_004026665.1 Murina feae | reverse complement strand
AGGACTGCTCCGAGCCTCAGATGCGGCTGGGGGCAGGTCCCCAGTGGCCACACACACACATACACACACAAGGCGCCTGGCAGACTGGGGCCATCATAGGACATCCACTGAGGGGTCCCAGACTGTGAGAGGGCACAGGCCGGGCTGAGGGACTCCCTCCACCCCGAGTGCACAAATTTTTGTGCACCGGGCCCCTAGTATCTTAATAAAGGGGGAAACAGTATATATGGGGTAGTGGTGGGACAAATGAGACTAGATAGGTCGTCAAGACCAAATCATAAAGGGATAGCATATTCTGCTCAGTAGTTTGCATTTCATCCTATGGGCAGTCATGAGGAAGAGTAAGATACATCTCAGCACAGCATTTTAATATGACTACATGTATATGTTATGATGGTAAAGGTCTAGAAGGCTGCTCCTGGATGTAGCATTGTGGGGGTGAAGAGGACCATTACTACTTACTTTACTTATGTTTCTTTTTTTCTTTTAAAAAAACAGAATTTATTTTGTCTTTATTGCCTGCCTTCCCTCCTTTTCTGTTCTCTATTAGCACTTTCTTCATTTCTCCCCCCCTCCCCCGTTGGTTTAGAAGTTAGATTTGCATATTTAACAAACTTTAGAAGAAATTTGTTTCTGTTTTCTTCTTAAATCGCACAAAAATCAACCATCACTCCTCTCCCATTTTCTATGTTGTTGTTGCCTATTTTAATTTCACCTTATTTTTAGTCTCCCTGGTAGTCATTAATTTTAAAGTCAATATTTATTTAGATTAACCAAAAATGTTTAACAGTCTTTGTTCACTGTTGCTTATTACATCCTACTTTGTGTTCAATTTTTTCTTTTACTGAAGTAAATCTCTTAAAAGTTCTTTTGTTTACGAGTCCATTAATGATAATCTGTCTTTGAAAATAACTTTATTTTGCCTTCACACTTATATGATTGTCTAGCTAAAAACAGAATTCCATATTGAAAATATTTCATTCCTTTTTTTGTGTGATGACAAGGAGATTAATGTCTAGATTGTTGTGGGAATGATTTATTCCTTCAGGAGCATAATTTACATCAGAGGCCACTAATCTCAACATTAAATATTAAACAAATAAAATATTCAATTAAAAATAAAAACCAGTCTTACCTCCAAACTCAAATAAATACAATATTTCATTACTTCTGACATTCTATCTTTGCTACATTGTCAATATAATCATTATTTTGTAGGTAATTTGATTTTCTCTCCAGTTTACTTTAAGATTTTGCCTTCGGTATGCTGTAGTTTCCCTATGATTTATCTTTGCATAAATTTATTTTCATTTCCTTCTTGAGATTCATCATACTTCTTTACTATGGAAAATGTACACTTTTTATCATTTCAGACATTGCTTCTTCCTCATGTATTGTCTCTGAGAAATTTTGTTAGATGTCTACTTGACCTTATCTTTCTCTTTTCCATCTTTTAACTTTTCTTTCATACTTACCATCACATACTGTGATGTAGTCTGGGGAATTTCCTCATCTTCCAGTGAACTAAATTCTCTTTTCACCTACTATTTAATTAGATGTTTAACTTGTCCACTGAGTTTTTTAAAATTTCAATCACTCTATTTTTTATTTCCAAAATTTTGGTCCTTAAATCTATCAGTTCTTTTTTCATGGTATCCCATTTTAATCATTATGGTTCTTACTCCTTCATCTCTAGCACTTTCTGTTTGGAGCACAGGCAAATCCACATCAACTTAGTGTACCATTTTTCTAGAAATCTGAATTACTTTATTAATATATAAAAATTAAAATTAGAAGATATACTTAGTGGATAAATTGTGAGATAGGTTGATAGGGGAAAGATTTGAGGTAGGCAGAGCAGCTAAGAGGTTATTGCACTGGTTCAAATAGGAGAGGATGAAGATTGGACTAAGTCAGTAGCAGTGATAATGCAGAGGAGGAACATAATTTGGAAGGTAGAATCCAGAGGACCTGCTTAGCAACAGAATATAAAAGGACAGATAAGTATGATTCTGAGGGTTCTAACTCAGATGACTGGAAGGAGGGCGGTGCCATTGCCAGAAGAAGGAAATAGAGCAGGAGTACTAGTGCACCTGTCTGGGGAGTTAGAGTGTAGGTTTACTAGTAGATACACTGAATGTCTTCAGATGGGGATGTCCAGTAGATAGGCAGACTTACAGACCTAGCTCTTGGGAAAGAAGTCGGGGCTACCCATCTCTATTTGGAAGTTAACAGAATGTATATATTTTGGTAATATCAGAAGCTGGTTGAAGGGTCTAAAGGAAGTGAGATTGTCCAGGGGGAAGTATGAAGAATAAAAAGAGCAAAGTGCGGAACATTCAGCAAATGTTTAGCAAAGGTCTGGAAAGCTACTGCCCAAAAGAAACTGTAAAGGATCATTGAATATATTTGGTCAGCGAGGCAGGAGGAAAATTGGGAAAAAGTAATAGTGGCCAAGCCAAGACAAGTTTTAAGCAAGAAGGAAATGGTTAATAATAGCAAGGTGGATTTGGCAGTTGTGAGGACATTGGTTACCTTGTGGATCGTTTCCTGGGAGTTGGGCGGGACAAGAGACAGATTGCTGTGGGTCAGAGAGTGAGTGAAGGGAGGGGGAGTGGAACTGACTATACTACTCTTTCAAGAACTTTGGCTGCGTATGGAAGAGAGCTTTTGGATTACATTGATTTTTCCCTTTCCAAAACTGCCCTTTGATCAGACAGCCTTTGTTTTCAGCATCGCTCTTTTCTCCCAACATAGCTTATTTTTCCAAGGCTCCTCCTCCAAATTGTCTTAAATCCAAAAGATAGGATCTGTTAGAATCTTTTGTTATTCAATCTCTAAGTATTTAACCAGAAAATTACAATAAAAACTTTTTGTAAAGTGACTTCAAAGACTGTTGGTAAGGAGTTTATTTCAGGCTGAAACAAAACTTATGGTTTCAGAAAATCTTGATTATGTTAAGTCAGGCTGATCAGGAGAGATTCTGTTGAGGCTGGAAGAAGCTGGAATAGTTTTGGTGTCTTAAAGAAATGTAGCTACTTGGACCCTCGCAGTTGAACGATCACTAATACATCTTCCTATACAGTTCTATCCTCTAGCCTGAGCTGTTTTAATACTTAAATTATTTAGCATTCATTGAATGATTGAATTATGAACTAAACAGACAATAAGATCTGTCTTCCCCGCACCAGGCTTACAAGTCCCAAATATACAGGCGCAAGAGAGAATAGCCAAGAAGTTAGGTTTATCTGTATCCACGCTAAGCCTTGTTAGTGGGTCAGGTGTTATGAGACATCTTTCTGTTTAGATTTGTTTAGAAAAATAGGTGGCTTTTAAAAAAATGCATAGTATTTACAACCTAGCTGTTTATAACTTTGCTCATTTATAAGCATTTTGGACTAGAGTGTATACGGGATGGGGAGAGAATTTTCTGACTGTGGTCTAAAAAGAAAATCTACCATGTTTTAATCTTAGGAAGCTAATTTATACATTGCCATTTCTAGAAGTAAAGAAATCCTGTGTTTTCTTATAATGAAATAGAATATGTGCCATATCTCAAAACAGTTACTTCCAGAAGTTAAACAAAGTGGTAGTATGAAGTAGTGTCTGCTTTAAATTTCTTTAAAGTCCTTTTGTAAATATTAATATCTTCAGGGATATAACTGTTAAAAAGGCTGCCCTTGGGACAGAGCTATACTAGTGAGGGTAAACTTCTCAACAAGATTCCTCAGAAAATACGATTTTTGACCTGAGGGGAATTGTATTAAAAAAAAAAAGCCCACGGGAACTAACGTGACTACTTATGTTTGTGATGTCTAAGCAAGTGTTATACCGAGTGCACAGTTGTGTGGATGATTCCTGCTATGTATTCAGTTTCTGTGTAATATTACTCTTGCTCTGGTTGAGATTATGAATACAAACAGCCTCTTAGTGAGATGCCTCCCTGCTATTTACAATCAGTTGAATCATCAAGGTTACTCTCACCAGTTACATAACTTCATGAGTTGATGAGCTGTCTCTGGAGGAACTTCAGTAGCTAATATATTCTCTATTCAATAAGAGTTCTAGTCAGTTGTCTTGGTATTTCATATTTAAAGTGCCTTACCATAAATAAGCTATTTGCAGCTACATGCTGTATTGCTGGAACTCTCCTTCAGGAGTATATTTTAAAGAAGAAAATGGAGATATTTTGTGAACTATCAAAGGGTAAGTATAATGTAACAGTAGATTAATGCCTGTTTTCCTTTTTTCTTTGTAGGAATTTATTCGAGAACAAGTGGAGGTACACTTTTTTCTTCTTTGGGGTTTCATCAAGGGCACCACTCAAAAGGCTCCACTGTCCCATTTCCTTTCCCATTAATAAAGCATGTGTTTATGCATCAGCTACTCCAGACCACAGGAGGCATCCAAGGGACATTGCCACTGACAGTCCAGAAGGTGTTGGCATCTCAAGCCTGCCATGGTAAGACCTAACAAACAGCGACAAGCACCTCTGCATGCTGAGCACTGGTGGGGGTACAGCACGTACGAAAGAAGTGGAAGGCACATTTACTACCCGCCTCTGGGCGGGCACAATTCAGGTCAGGAAACTGAACACACTCAAAATGAACACTAGAAAACTACGTTTACAAAGCAAAACACCAACACACAGATTTTACCATAATGCAGCCTGACTTATATGCGTGGAAGAGTAACTCCTATAGGAGATATATTTTGAGTCAAGTTTTGAATGAGCTGAGGGACATGGATTCACAGGATAGAAGGGAAAGTTTACTGCTGGGAGGGGAAGTAGCCTATGCAGACCAGAGGCACAAATTAGTTATATGAGGCACAGCAAAGAGTATCAGTAAGACTGGTAAGAAAGAAGCCTAAAAGGTCACAACAAAACCTTTAGATTTTATACAGAAGGCATTAGAATCATCAAGGCTTCTTGAGTAGAATAATATGAAAACTAGAGGCCTGGTGCACAAAATTTCATGCATGGGTAGGGTCCCTAGGCCTGGCTGGCAATCAGGGCCTTCCTTCCCTGGCTGCTGGCTAGGGCTTCTTTCTTCTGCACCGCCCCCTGGTGGTCAGCACACGTCATAGCAAGCGATTGAACTTCCGGTCTCCGGTCGAACTCCCGAGGGGACACTTTGCATGATAGATAGATAGATAGAGATAGAGATAGAGATAGAGATATATGTATACACACACACACACACACACACACAAACACATTGGTGTCAGAGGAACTTACCTTAGGGGTCCTGACAGCTACAGAATCCCCTGCAACTGTCATTTTGACCACAAAGGGGTCTCCAGTTAACTGACACCCTCCTCTGATCTCTCTCCATCGATCTTCTCTTCACTTCCAGTCACACATTAATTTGTCTCCTGTAAATATCCTAAATTCCTTTTATCCTGTCTTCACTCTGCAGATGTACACCATCACCAAATTTCACCATCTCTACCTTCAGAATGTATCTTAAATCTGTCTGACATGATCTGTTCCCGCTGCCACCTTCCTCGTTCTTGCCACTTGAGTCCTCTTAGTCTCCCCACGTCAGTCTGTCTCTGCTTCAAGGTACTTTTCCCTCAGCACCCAGAGGAATCTTTTTGAAACATCCCTTTGAGCATGTCATTCTTCTAACTAAAAGGTGTCAAGACTATTCATTGCTGTTAGGATACAAATTTTATTCCTCAACATGTCTTGCTGGGGGCTCCATGATCTGGCCCCTGCCTCTCATCACATCTCACTCTCCACCTTGCCCTTTACATTCTAGTCTCTGCCTTGCCATAGTTCTTATGTTTCTGCACGTCTGCATTTGCCCTTTCCTCCGTCTGAAATGCCTTTCCAATTCCTTCTTGTCTTTCTAAACTTAAGGTCTCAGGTTAAATATCATTTTGCCAGGAAAGCCTTCCCTGACCTCCTAAACTGGGTTTTCTATTACATATTCTTTCATACCCTACATTTTACAAAACTTATAATTTATAATTTAAGTCTATAATATAAAATGTATTTTATGTATTTATATAGAAATATGTATTTTACAAATATCACTTAATTTATCATTTAAGTTATTGCATAATTACTTATTTAATGTTTGTCTCACCTCTTAGACCCATTAGATCATAAACTTCATGAGAGTGAAGACCCTTTTCTCATTCACTACCTGGCATAGCTCCTAATACAAAGTATATACTTATAAGTATTTATTGATTAAGTTAATGCATGCATAAAGGCAGTTCTAACAATATGTGTTTAGATTATATAGAAATAGAAAAAAGAAGCAAATGAAATGGACATTGTAGAAAGCAATCAGAGAACTTGGTGCTAGATTGGCTATGGGCAAAGGATGACCTTGATTTCATAAACGTGTAAGAAGTCGGCAAAAATACTGCTCTTACCTCTTTGACAAAAACTCTGAAAGAAAAGCCTAACAAGTTAAGGAATGCCTCCAACAGGGATTAGAAAGACAAAGGCTCCGTAAGGAAAAGCTGAGAGGTCAGTCCTGAGGCCTGAGTTTCGAGCGGCGTTAAAGTCACATGAGAGGCCTCAGGAACATTTTGCTTTTCCCAGATCCTTGGCTCTGACCCAGGGTCAGCGTGGTTTCCCACCGTATACACCATAACCTTCTTGTTTCTGTCTTTCGTTTAGGGGCCATTAAGTTTAATGATGGCCTGAGCTTAGAGGAGAGCTATCGCCTTATTGAAGCCCTGTCCTGGTGCCAGCTGCCATTCCAGTGTGCTCATGGGAGACCTTCTATGCTGCCGCTGGCTGACATAGACCACTTGGAGCAGGAAAAACAGGTACAGTGATGACTAACAAGAGGAAGCAAAGTGTATCTGCTTTTCCTTTTTCAGATGCTACTATCCAAATGCAATGTCTTAATCCTTCTCAAAACAGGAGATTTTTGAAAATTATACATTGGAAGTTTATGTAAAGTCTCACCATTTCAGCTTCTAGCTCAAATTCAAAATGGAGCTTCGGTGGGACTATCAGATTATACATATAATGCCTGTGTATTTTTAAAGTTTAACACATGTACAGACTGGTGTATTCTGAACATCTGTTGCCTCCTGGCAGAAGTTCTGGGGTTACAGAAAGTTGCTTTTCAGAAACAGCAAATTCACTGCTGGCAAATGGAACCTAAACAGCCAGTTGCTTGGTAGCACTTGCTGGAAATGGTAGCTACCTCCAGGGATCTCAAGAGTTATGATTTGGGCATCATCAGGCCAGGGGAAGCAAGCTTAGAGTTACACCTCAAGCTCTGGCCCTGATTACTCAGCAGCCCAGGAACATTGATGTTGATAATATAATAAAGGCACAGTGATTAAAGAACTTTTCCCGGCCTTGTTACAATCTTAAATGAAACAGAACACGAGAGTATGATAGGAATATCCATGTTGCTGCTTTCCAAAATGTTATTTATGTTTTCTTAATCCTCACCCGAGGATATGTTTTTATTGATTTTAGAGAGGAATGGAGAGGGAGAGAGACATCGATGAGAGAGAGAGACATCAATCAGTTACCTCCTGTAGACACCAGGGTCGAACTTACAACCTAGGTATGTGCCCTGACTGGAAATTGGATCTGAAGCCTTTTGGCATATGGGGGGGTGACGCTCCAACCAACTGAGCCACTTGGCTGAGGCCTAAATCTTTTCTTTGCTGACCTTTCCTGCTAAGGGCTATAAAGTCTTTTCTTGTATGGAGTTTCCAGGTATTGATGTTTTCTGACTAATCCAGTATAGTTTACTCTATCAAAAACTTTTTATTTTTTTGCCTGGCCCGTGTGGCTCACTGGTTGAGTGTCAGCCTACGGGTCAGGAGGTCACAATTCAATTCCTAGAGAAGGCACATGCCCAGGTGTGGGCTTGATCCCCAGGAGGGGGTGTGCAGGAGACAGCCAACGATGATTCTCTCTCATCATTGATGTTTCTATCTCTCTCTCCCTCTCCCTTCCTCTTGGAAATCAATAAAAACATATTACAAAAAACCTCAAAAACCCTTTTTGCTTTACATGACAGTGAAAAAAAATGGAAAAAAACGTTTTGTCCTTGTTCCTGGAGAGATGGGGATCTAGACTTAAAGTTTTCAGTGCCACTTAGGAAGTCTATACCCTCTTCTGAACCCAGAAATTAGAAATCTAAACACATTTGAATAGCAATAATTAGGAAATATTTACATGCTACTTGGCTTTTCCTACTGGTAATTGGAATTACTTTATTTCCTCCCATAGGTTAAACCCAATCTTGCAAAACTGCGCAGAATGGCCCAGGCCTGGCGTCTCTTTAGAAAAGAAGAATGTGACACAAGGCAAAGCCTGCAGGTATCCATGCCTCCTTGTGAGCCACTATGAGGACAGAATTGTTGATCTCTAAGGAACCTAAGGGACGCTAACGACATGCCTCTGAGCAGAGAGCACAAACAGCAGCGACCAGCCGTCCTGGCCGAAGCAGCCCAGTGCGCCCGAGCAGCGTCTTCCTCTAGTGGAGCAGTCGGATGGAATTCAAGCCTGAAGACACTTCATCTGCATCCGTGGACACAGCAGTCTGCCCCATAGTATCTACTTTTTGTAACTTATTTATTGATAAAATTTAGTGGTTGTCTGATTGGTTGGTTTATGGTTTTCATGGGATGTGGGTTTTTGTTTGGTTTGCAGTTTTTTCCAGCCTCCTAATTTGCATTGATGTTAGTTTACCTAATGCTGAACTCCCAGGAATCAAGTCCCCCCTCCTAGACTGCCCAGGGCCATGCTCCAGCTTTCCTCTCCCTTCACTTCCCTCTGCTGCTGCTTTACATTCTAAATCTCAGGCTTAGAGTTTCTCTACCCTCACTGAAACTGCTCTCTGCAGTCTTCCGTCAGACCTACAGTTAGATTATTTTAGGGATAAAAACTATTGGTAAGAGAAATACGAACAAGGATAAAATAGAGAAATTAAAGTTCTTTTCTTCATTTTTTGTTTTACTGTCACTTTAAAAATTCAGAGTGATATTGTTCATATTCCAGAGCAGTAAAATGATTAAAGTACTACGAGCTTTTTAAAAATATTTTTTTGTACTTTATAAAGTATCTCTATGTGAAAGCAACTTTCATATCAAAATGCAGCATTTACTCTTTCAACCCAACCAGATGTATTCTCTACATTTTTTCAGGAGTCAGGGTTCTTTTGGTCCCTTTCAAATTGTATCTTGGTTTTATTACAGTAGGTGTATCTAACTGCCTCATAATTTCATTTGGGATTTTTCTGCAAATGCTTGTTATGCCACTTTTAACTTGTATTTCCCCCACCTATTTAGATGACTTGATTTCTGGTTAATAAGACTCAATAGACTGAAGTCCTATAGCAGGGGGAAAGGCAAAAGAAACAGCTGGCAATGTTTATTGCAACTGGGATGTTATACAATGAAAAAGATGTTGCAATGAAAATTTCCACTTTTTATTTCCTGACCAGCCTGCTCAAATTGGCCTTTGTATCAATGGAATTATTTTCCTCCTTTTTAAATACAGGAAACAAACTAGTGCTCATGGAAGAAGAGTTTGTTTGCCAATAGCCCTGCAGCGAATCTTACAGGAGCAATGAAGTATTGCATTCATTAGTGTGTGCCTCAGAGAGGGCTCACGGAAAGCCTTCACTGGCTTTCAAGGGGATCCTTGTAGAATTACATAATTGGAACTCTGAAGAATAGGCACCACTGTCTAGAAATGGTCTTTATTCTTCTAAACACCCATAGACAGTTTCATAGCAGGGAGAGATGACCTTAGAAAGGAGGGTGCTTTCAGGGGGACTTGCAAGGCTGTCAGGGGCTCTGCCTCCAGGCCCAGTGGGGTGCCCTGGCCTCTGGACCTCTCTCTCCAGTCTCCAGAGCTACATGGAGGCCAAATGTCCTGGGAGTTTTGAAATCTTTCCAGATCAATGTGTAAGATTTTTAAAAAATGTTACAGTACATCTTATATAAGGATGATGGGGTGCAATTTCAAAAGGTTTTACTATAATCCCAAACCACTGTTTTCTGGAAATTAAGAGAGGATTCGAAAAAGTTCTCCATAAATTATGTAACCAATTTCTCTAGCTAGCCTGGATCAATCAATGTAAGAGATAATTATCCTATTTGAATAATTGATAAACTCAGTAGCATGCATCAGCAGAAAATCAACCTATTAGCCAAAAATGTCTAACATTACTTTATTGCCTATTAGGTTTCTGTTCTGGTTTGTTTTTAACTCAGGTGCCATAAGAGAAAAGATACATTTAAATTTTCCAATTTATCAATGGAAAACAATTCCATTGCTACAAAGGCCAATTTGAGCAGGCTGGTCAGGAAATACAAAAACGGACATTCTCATTGCAACATCTTTTTCATCATTTTTAAGATTTACAAAATAATTTTCATATACCTTTCCTATCTTACCGGCATTTGATTTCCTGATAACCT
>PVJC01054707.1:0-10417 GCA_004026665.1 Murina feae | reverse complement strand
GGTGCAAGACTATGGAACAAGACTTCTGACGTTCAAATTCTGGCTCCACCACTTACTAGGGATTTGACTCTTACTAAGTTATTAATCTCTCTGTGCCTCAGTTCCTTCATTCATGCAATGGGTATAATAATCTCAGTGCCTACCTCATAAGTTGCTATGAGAGTTGTATGAGCTTATAGTTGTAACATGCCTGGCACAGTAAGTACAGTGTACATGCTTGTTATAATGCGATTATCAAAAGAAGCTTATTTCTTGGGAACAGAAGTATGGTTGCTAAGTGGGGGGTGGGAGGGCTGAGAAGGTAATAGTAGGATTGGAAAATAAAGTCATAGGAAGCTCTCAGAAATAAAGTAAAAGAATTGCATCACATTCATGAGGCATGGTAACATTTATGGGGAAGAAAAGACTGTTTTTATAAGGTAGATGTCTGTATATAAACTCAGAACAGGTCTCGCAGGATACTCACCTTTGCGGAGGGGATGGAAATTTGGCGAAACAATCAAGGGGACTTCATATATTTTTTATATTTGAATTCAAATATATTCAATATTTGAATCTTTACTATTAGACTGTATCTGTGTGTTACATATGAAATAAAAATGTATGAAGTAACATTATTTTTATTTTAAAAAATTTTATTGATTTCAGAGAGGAAGGGAGAGAGATAGAAACATCAATGATGAGAGAGAATCATTGATTGGCTGCCTCTTGCATACCTCCTACTAGGGATTGAGCCCACAACCCGGGCATGTTCCCTTGACTGGAATTGAACCTGGAACCCTTCAGTCTGCAAGGCCCAACATTCTATCCACTGAGCCAAACCAGCTGAGGGCCAAGTAATATTTTTTTTAATCAGCATTAAAAAGCAATATGCCCAGGAAGCAGTGAGGAGTGAGTGGCTAACTCTACCATCTGGGGGTCAAGGAGAGTCACAGAAGAGATGACATCAGGATTAGATTTTAAAGGAGGCATTGCCTGAGGAAGTGGGACATGCAAAAGATACATGGCAGATGGAGAACAACATGATGTATTTGAGTTTGGGTGTGTGGTTAGGTGGGGAGAGGAAGGGAGAAATGGATGTAGGATCAGGTTGCAGGGATGGGTTTAGGGTCAGTTGCAAAGGGCACAAATACCACACAAAGTGGATTGAACTTTGTGTAGATAAGGGACATGACCACGAAAGAAGTACCCTCTGGCAGCCAGGTGGGCATGCCCTGGGCTGAAGGGTAGGGAATGACTGGTTAGAGAGACTGCTAAATTGTCCAATCAAGAATTGCCCCCACATGGCAAATTGGTGTCTATGTAGAGAGAGAGAAAGGGCTTGAGGTGAGAGAGAACTTGGAGGAGAAATCAACAGTACTTTTCTCTAGCCTCTACCTTTTTTGGGGAGTAACTATCCCCTTCTTGGGGGATATCACCTTGTTCACATTTAGTCCTTGTGCTTTAGGCTCTGGGCTGCAAGGGAAGGACACATAATCTAAGTCATTAACCCATTCTGTCCCCTTGGGCACCCTTCCTGGAGGAGAACATGACCCTAATCAGGACAATCAGGCCACTAAGACTCCTTCTGGGACTTCTGTATGCGAACTCCCTCTTGCTAGACCAAGTAGGGTATTGATGGGAGGCTGGACCTGCCCAGGCTGCTATGCACCTGGGACAGAGCTGACCCAGGGGATGTAGACCCTATAGCTGGATCTTTGGGGCCCAGAGTCAAGCCATACTTTAGCCAGCTGTACTCACAGACTTGATATGAAGCAGTGATATTATTTTTTATTTTTTTATTTTTTGGTCTGAGCTTGTTTGGATTGGGTTTTCTATTCGAACTGACTCTGAATGAAGAATATTCACAGTGTGCCTAATGATTAGCACTGGGAGCAGAGAGGATCTCTGAAGTCTACTGCTCTTAGTCTCGTGGCAAGGAGTGAGGGCAAGAGATGTCTTTAGCCACTCTCTGTGCACTTAGGGAGGGGCAGCTGTAGCTTCCTGATTTGCTAAGTTAGCAGAATCTAAGGCCTTAAGACCCTGGAAGGGGTGTCCCAGACCAGTGACTGACTCCCAGATTTCAGGGTTTCACAGATTTGGGAATTTCATCATTTTCATCAGCAAAATTACAAAGAAAAATCTTAGGCTCCAAGTAAGAATTTCCAAGTTTTAATTTTGCTAATTAAAAAACTTTGAAACAAACAAAAACCTACTACCTTCTACCAAGACCTGAATATCATAAAAGAAATAACTCTTACACACACATACTCACAGAGAAATGATAACTTTAGGATAAAAGATAGCCCTTTAAAATGAATACCTTTTGGGGGAGAAAAGGGGAAATCTGTAATATTCTCAACAATAAAGATTTTTTAAAAAATATATTTTATTGATTTTTTACAGAGAGGAAGGGAGAGAGAGAGTTAGAAACATCAAAGAGAGAGAAACATCGACCAGCTGCCTCCTGCACACCCCCGACTGGGGATGTGCCCGCAACCAAGGTACATGCCCTTGACTGGAATTGAACCCGGGACCTTTCAGTCCTCAGGCTGATGCTCTATCCACTGAGCCAAACGGGTTAGGGCAATAATAAAGATTTTTAAAAATAAAAATAATAAAATGAGTACCTTTGGCTTTATTGAAAGACACTATGCTGTACTCACTTTTCTCGCTTTGCCTCAGATACTTGAACATATTTACCAGCAACACCATCTGCTAAGTGACCTGTGCTGAGCTCTGTGCCCTTCAGCAGTGTCCCCAGCCCTGTGCTGAGCTCTGTGTCCTTCAGCAGTGTCCCCAGCCCTGGGATCTCGTCCACATTCCTGGGACAGAAAAGTCTAGATAACACAGGGTCGCAGGTGGCCCCGCAAGAAGGAAGATCCTGAGCCAATAGGAGAATTGAAGATCGCAGGGAAGTCCCTCTCAGACCGGGAGGATCTGGCAAGGGAAGCTACAGGGAGAGTGGTGCACAGGCAGGCTTAAAGCACATCTCCTGTTCCCAGCACTGCCCCAGCCCAGCCCGTCACCTCCCCAGTGTACTGCCTGAGTAGCAACCCAGGAGCCCTGAGCACAGACTGGCTGCAATGCTGGGTCTACAAAAAGGTGCTGGGAGCAGGAGCTATGACAGGCAGCTCTCCTCTCCAGAGCAACAGCAGTTTCCTTTGGAATTCAGTGTCAACAGAGACAGGGTCCGGAGTTAGGGGGGCGGAGGGGGCCGGGGATTATGGCCAGGAGTGTGGCCAGGGGAAGGCTACTCTCATGGGTTCTTGTTCCTCTCTCCCTCTCTCTCTCCCTCTCTACCATCCCTCTGGTTCTGATGACTGCACTCTCTCCCCAACCAGTGCAGTATCTCATTCAGCTCAGCTCAGCTCAGGAGGGGGAAGGTGGTAGCCAAAGGGTGCCGATGGAGTTCTCTCCCTCCACATGCCCTTCCTGGGCATTGCTGGCTCACCCCATTCAGCTGGGTTAGTAGGAGGGAGTCTTTGATGAGTCAGTCTGTTGGGAGAAATACACGTGCACTTGTGCAGTCAGCCTTAGAAAATGCTCTAGAATTTCAGTCCGAGGGACCTGAGCATCCCCAACCCTCCCCCACACATACTGCCATTAAAGGGAGACTGGATGCAACCAGACCAGTGACTCCCAGACTTTAGAGTCACAGCGGGGATGGGGGGTGGGGGGGACGCGGGAGGATAACAAGACCCAGGGGAGGAGAGTGAAAAAAGCAGGGAGGAAGGGGTGGGAGTGGGGGTCCCAATGGCCAATTAAGGCAGGCAGAATGGACCCAATGGGAAAAGAAAGGGGCTCTTTGCACCCTGCTCTGGACTCAGCATGTACACAAAGACTGTACACAGATTCACACAAGATCACACATTTTTTCAGCAGTGGGCTTGGCCTGTCCACGCTTCCAGCGTTAAGGACTGAGTTTAGGGGGAACATAAAGGTACATAGGGTGGCTAGGCCCAACGTGGCCCAGTTGGTTGGAGTGTCATCCTATACACCAAAAAGGTTGCAGTTTCGATTCCCTGTCAGGGCACATACCAAGATTGCAGTTCAGTACCAGGTTAGGGTACCTGTGGGAAGCAACCAATAGATGTTTCTCTCTCGCATCAATGTTTCTCCCTCTCCAAATTTGTAAACATTTTGATTTGGGATTTTTAAAAAAAGATACACAGGGTGCATCAAGGGAGCCAAAGATTTCAAGAACCAGGCTTCATGAAGGTCTACATCAAGACCCAATGATAGGGTTGAGGGAGTTCCAGGGCCCTCAGCAAATTAAAATCCTCAGGTCTTCATTCTTGCACCTCCCCTCTGCCCTTGTCAACTTTCGGACACACATCTTTCCCTCGTGTCCCACCCGAGTTCCTGAGAAATCTAAGCTCGGACCAGCTCTGAACCTCTGTGTTAATGAGGCCCCACGCCATGATCTCTGGCCACTCTACGAATCACCTAACCTTTAGGTAGGTCTCCATCGCTGGGTCAGAGAATGGCAAGGGAGGGACTTCTGGCTGCCTTAGAGGTAGGCAGTCTGTGTGCCTCAGTTGCCTTTACGTGTAGCAGGGCAGACAACCGGATGGACATACTAGTATCAGGTCCAGCTGGCATGAGGGCCAGTTCTATCTCCAGAGTGGCTGTCAGGAGCGTGGAATACCTTTGTGTCATCCCCAAGCATTATAGCTTCCCACCAGATAGGCATCCAAATCCAGCTCTTGAGCCCCAGAGTCAAGTGAGGCTGAGCGACCTGAGATCCCACGATCCCATGCTCCCAGAGACCAGATCTCCCCACCACCCTGATCATATAAGGGAAGCCCTAGGACGAAATGTCAAGTCGTATACATAATATGCATTGGGTTCTTTATTGTCGTAGGGGTGGGGAGGAAGGAAGTCCTCAGACAGAGAAGTAGAAGGGGTGATGACAGGACTTGACCACCAGCAGGACTCCCTTAGATGCAAGCACAGTGCTGCGTGAGAAGGTTGGGCACTGTCTCATACTTGAAAGAGTAACCCCCATCTGAGGTGGTGCGGACACGGAGGGATCTCATGGTCCCTGGGATAGCAGCACAGCAGGGCTGAGCCCCTGGCAGCAGAGAAAGGGGCTGGAAAGGGGTAGGGGGAACTCCAGGGACTGGCAGAGACAGGTCTGGCTGAGCAGGCAGCCCACAGCCGCCATGACAGTAGTGGAAGATGAAGCTAGGAGGGTGTACAATCCAGTGATCCCAGCCCAGCTCCTGGAAGGAAATGTTGAGGGCTGCTTTGTGGCAGTGGGCATGGGCAGCGGGCTCCTCTGGAGGCCTCTGCAGCAGGCGCAATGCAGCGGGCGACCAAGGCCAGGGCAGTGGGGGAGTGGAGCGTCGGGTTCTTTCTCCTCCACTGGGTGGCTTGGCCCGTGTGTGGGCCACCAAGAAGGGCGTGGTCTCGGTCCGGGCTGAGCAGGAACAGCGAGGACAGCGCAGTAGGAGTACCAGGACCGGATGGGTCAGCAGAGGAAGGGCGGAGGGGGCCAGGTGTAGCACAGCCCAGTGAGGGGGTGCCTGGCCCAATGACATAGGCACAGCCATGGGAACCCCAGATGACAAGGCCAGCAGGTCTAGCAGGGGCCCAGAGCTATTGGAGGCTGCTGACCCCCGCCTGTCCCGTCCCATGTGGAACCACAGCTGGGCCGAAGTCACCTGGCGGCTGCGTGTGTGCTGGGACGGTCGGAACATATATGTGAAGAGGCCCTCCTCCGCCTCCTGGGCCAGCTCTCCCGCAGCTGGCTGGTCCTCACAGCGGGCACCTGCAGGAGACAGAGGATAGAGAGAGGGCAACCTGACTGGCAGAACCTGGAAGCCCTCCTCTTAGTCAGGAGGAAAGCGTCTGCCATTCAAGAGCCTGCCAAGCACTCCACTGAGTGGTCTGCCAGATGCTCCTCACAGTCTTGCGAGAACCGACAAAGGCTCCCCATTTGTTAGCTCATCATAAAAGGATTTCAAAACTACAAGACATTGCTGAGTTCTCTCCAGTGGTTTTACCAGTTTATATTCCCATCAGCAATGTGCAAGAGGCCCTGCCACCTTACCTACGCCAGCCCTTGGAATTGTTAGACTTAACGTTTTGTTCATCTGATAGTGTGAAATGGCAACTTGAATGTCGTGTACACAAGCATTTATTACATTACACTGTATATCTTTTTACATGTCTGAAATATTGCATGATAGATTCTTCAAAATAAGTCCACTGTGTAAAGAGCAAGAAGCGGAGAAAGGAACGCTGAGGATAAAGAAAAGTTCTTTCTAAGAAAGTGCAGTTGGCATCCTTACCGTGGTAGGTACACAGACTATACTAAACAAACATGAACCAGCACCAGCTGAGGAAGTGGCAACTGGGGCTATACTGTTACATGAATTACCTCATTCTAAACCTCACAACAATTGACCCATTTTGCAGATAAAGAAACTGAGGATTAGGAAGGTAAAGTGGCATTTAACTACTAAGAGGCCAGGCCGGGATTCTGCCCAACCCCAAAGCCACACTTCTACTCACTGTGCTGCATGGGGACTGAAGAGCAGGAGGCAGCATCCTCCCTAAAAGAAAGGTGGGCCAGATCGTAAGAAAGTCCCCCGAAAGGAGGCCTCTGCTCATTGAGTTAGTGGAACAAGGAAAGGGGAGAAAGGAACTGAAGAGAAGCTGGACTAAGTATCCCAGAAAAGTTTCCCAACGAATCTTTCTCCTGCCTCCCTGATGTCTTCCCAAGACTCAGCTACTTGGGGCTAAAGAAACAAGGTTTGGAGCAGGGAGCAAAGACAGAGATAAGAGGAAAAGTAGCAGAAAGGGTCCCACACCAGATATCTCTGTCTCTAGAGACCCTTGGCCTCCCAGGCGAAAATCCCCCTAACCCCTCCTCTGAGTGTGCACTCGGAATGCACCATCTCCCTGAATCCTGAGAGGTAGGCATCACTACCCATTTTACACAAGAGGAGCCAGAGGCTCAGAGAGGTTTAGTCATTGGCCCGCATTGCCAAGCCAGTTGAGTGGCAGGTCTGGGATTCAAACCCGGATCTGCCTACCTTCCAATCCCATGCTATATAGCACACTGCTTCTCGAAGTCCCCCGCTCCCCATCCTCATTACCTGCAGCTGGGAAAAGGATGGCCTGGGAGACATCCTCCTCCTCAGGCTCAGAGCCCCTGCGTGTGATGCCCCTGACAGCATGTCTTCGGGGCAGACGCCTGCCTCCTGGGTCCCCACCTTCACCGTTCACTGCTGGGGGCCCCAAAGCATCCAGGAACAGGGTCCTCACTTTGGCCAGGACAAGTTCCCGGTCCAGCTCTGACCCTTGGCAGCCATGCCCCCACTGTGGGGCCACCAGTAAGAAGAACAGCAGTGGCAGCTGTAGCAACATGGCTCACCTGCCCCTGTCAATGCTGAATCCACACCCTATCACTGCCCCTTTGTCAGGGTCTGCCCAGAGCCTTCCCACTGTCCCCTCCCCATCCCACCCCCACCGGCTTCTACCCTTCTCACCCCAGTCTTCCCAGGCCTTCCCACGCCCTGCAGTCTGAGTTGCCCCTGCCTATGGCATTGAGACCTCCTCTCTGACGCAGATGTCTGTGGCCCTGAGCCTTATCTCCCACTCCCGCCAGGAATGTGGGGGAAGGTGCTGGGGAGGGTTTTCACCCCAAGTGACCTGACCCACACATACAACCCCTTCCCCCCAACCCCCCAACTCCCCCCCCCTCACTATGTGGGTCACATCCCAGACCCAGCACAGAAGTGACATCAGGTGGGACAGGAGGCTAGGAGCTGGGGCCTGCCAGCTCCTAAGTGTTATTTGTCAGGGATACAGTGCGCCAGCCCCTCAGACCTTCTGGGCCCCTTTCAAACAAGCAGCTGCAGGGGAGGGGGGGGAGGGGAGTGGGGGAAGGAACCAGCATTGGAAGAAGGGCTGAAGCTGGGGCTGGAACCCGGGGTAGTGTGCGGGCAGGTGGTCCCGCCTGCTCTAAACTTAGCCTGCAGGAGCCAGTCTGGGCTTAGTCCTCCAGCTGTGTCATCAGAATATTTTTGGGATTGGCAGCTGCCTCTGACACTCCGGCCCCAGCCCAGCGGGTGGTTGGGGACCTGGCGGCTGGAAGGAGGGAACGAGGGAGGGAGGGAGGAGGGGAAAGAGGCCCAGGCTGTGGAAGGGGGCTGGGAAGAGAGGCTCTTGGGAGCCAGAGGCCCAGAGGCTGCAGGGCTCCTCACCGTGAAGGAAACAGGAAGGACTGCCCCCTGAGCTCCGGCCTCCGGCCTGGAATCCCTGCGCCCCGCCGAGCCTCAGCTCCGGGCGAGGGTAAGGAGCCTCCAGAGTCCCCACGCCGGGCTCCCGGACGCCCCCCGCTTCCCGGGCTCCCTCCACAACTTCGGGGCTCCGTGCGTCCCCACCCACCCCCCGCCCTGCCCACGCCCGGCGGGTCGCCTGCGGCCGCCGCGATGAAGACGGGCTCGGGCGATCAGGGCAGCCCCCCGTGCTTCCTGCGCTTCCCGCGGCCCGTGCGGGTGGTAAGTGGCGCGGAGGCCGAGCTAACGTGCGTGGTCCTGGGGGAGCCGCCGCCCACCGTGGTGTGGGAGAAGGGCGGGCAGCCGCTGGCGGCCTCGGGGCGCCTGAGCTTCCCGGCCGACGGCGCCGAGCACGGCCTGCTCCTGACCGGCGCGCTGCCCACCGACGCGGGGGTCTACGTGTGCCGCGCCCGCAACCCGGCGGGGGAGGCCTACGCTGCGGCCGCGGTCACCGTGCTGGAGCCTCCGCGCCCCGAGCCCCAGCCCCAGCCCGTCGAGCGCCCGCTGCCGCCGCCCGGGGCCGGGGAGGGCGCCCCGGTGATCCTGACGGGCCCCCGGTCGCAGTGGGTGCTGCGGGGCACCGAGGTGGTGCTGGCGTGCCAGGTGGGGGGCCTCCCCGCGCCCACGCTGCGCTGGGAGAAGGACGGGGTGGCCCTGGACGAAGTGTGGGACAGCAGCCACTTCGCGCTCGAGCCCGTTGGCGCGGAGGGCGGCGGGGCCGTGGGCCTGGCGCTGCGCATCGCGGCGGCGCGGCTGCCCGACTCGGGCGTGTATGTGTGCCACGCGCGCAATGCGCACGGCCACGCGCAGGCCGGCGCGCTGCTCCAGGTGAGCCAGCTCCCCGAGAGCCCGCCCCAGGACCCCGACGAGGCCCCCCAGCCCGTGGCGGAGCCGCTCAAGTGCGCGCCCAAGACCTTCTGGGTGAACGAGGGCAAACACGCCAAGTTCCGCTGCTACGTGATGGGCAAGCCCGAGCCCGAGATCGAATGGCACTGGGAGGGCCGCCCGCTGCTCCCCGACCGCCGCCGCCTCATGTACCGCGACCGCGACGGCGGCTTCGTGCTCAAGGTGCTGTACTGCCAGGCCCGGGACCGTGGGCTCTATGTGTGCGCCGCGCGCAACTCGGCCGGCCAGACGCTCAGCGCCGTGCAGCTGCACGTCAAAGGTGTGGCGGCGCCTCCTCCCAGGTCCCCCCAACTCCAGCCCCCTCCGTGCCCCGTGCTGCTCAGGCGGGTGGGGGCGGGGAAGGGGGGGACTGGGAGACAGGAGGCGGGGTGTTAAAATCCCATTTCCTTCCTGCTTCCCACCCCCAGGGATTCGGCTTTCATAGGTCTCCAAGATATCCTCTAGCTGACAGTGGTTCTCAACCTTCCTAGTGCCGCCACCCTTTAATACAGTTCCTCATGTTGTGGTAGCCCCCAACCATAAAATTTTCGGTGCTACTTCGTAACTGTAACTTTGCTACTGTTATGAGTCGTAATGTAAATATCTGATATGCAGGATGTATTTAGGCGACCCCTGTGAAAGGGTCGATAGACTCCCAAAGCGGTGGAGACCCACAGGTTGAGAACCGCTCAGGACAAAAAAGCCCAGCAGGCAAGCAGAGCTTCGCACTGCTCCAGCAGCAGGTGAACCCACAGGGCTGTTTCCAGCATCATGCTTTTTTTTGCTAATCAGAACCTGATTAGCAAACTCCCTGGGTGATTCTGAGGCATGAAGTGGAAAACCTCCCTTTGACTTATTAACTGAGAGAGGCCTAGAACTCTTCTGGTCCAGTGGTTTTTCAGCCTATTATTTTACTTCCCCTCCTCCAATGGAAATCCCACTAGGGTCCCAATCTATACTAATAAAAGGGTAATATGCTAATTAGACCAGACATCTTCCTTTCTTCCGGACAAAGCCACAGTGGCTGGCCCAGGCAGAGGCAGTTAGGGCCATCAGGCCGGCAGGGGAGAGTGGTTAGGGACAATCAGGCAGACAGGCAGGTGAGTGGTTAGGAGCCAGCAGTTGTGGATTGTGACAGGGATATCCAACAGTTAGACATCCCCCAAGGGGGTCCCAGATTGGAGAGGGTGCAGGCCGGGCAGAGGGACACACACACCCCCACCCCCATGCACGAATTTTGTGCACCGGGCCTCTAGTAT